>MU275331.1:0-61161 GCA_022160315.1 Panus rudis PR-1116 ss-1
TAGCTACCTCGGAATCCCAAGCAGTTATACCTCTGCAACCCTAAGTCGCTAGCAAGCCTCTAACCAACAGGTAAGTTACGGTGCACCCCAGCGACCTGCTTCAACAATTACACCTATGAGATAGATGTGGCAAGAGATTTTTTGTAGCTCTTCACCATATCTTTAGACATGATATGTCTGAAGATATGGTCTGGCTAACCCGGTGCGACCTTATCGGAGCTGTTCAATGTCTAGTTTCCCGTGCTCTGTCAGCCTGAGAAAACCTCACCTTTTCAGGCCTTTCCCGCGCAAGTAAATATGGCCGTTTATGCAGTGATTGGTCCTCGGATCCTTTACTGGGGACGCGCAACTCTTCTCCCAAAACGTCTAAGCGCCGTGCAAAGCGCTTCAAGGCTTCATCCTTCCACAACACGGCAGACAATTTGCAGCCAGTAGTATGAGGATATAAAATAGTTTGAGTGTTCTATAAAACATCTAAAATCATAATGATGAATACTATGGGAGGAATTTTGCTAATTCGGCCTCCAAGTGTGAGTGAGCTCATGTAAAAGTTGATGTAGAGCAGCTTTCAAAAATTCCTCCCATAGTTTCTTTCTTCTCGATTTATAATGAATTATGGTGAAGAGATCAGAATATTTGGAGGCTTGTGGAATCCGGAAAATCATCTGGAAGCGATCCCTCGAAACAGCCTCAGAGTTTGAGAATGTAAGTTCCCACGCGTAACAAGACGCACCATTTCAGATGGTCACTACGTTCTTATTGCCATATTATTCACATTCTTAGTACATAGAACTTCCAATATTTTGCTCATCATACAAAGAGCTCTTAAGATGTATCTTCAAAACAAACAATGATCTGTACGAGGTATGGATTACTGTCCGGCACTCATTCGCCACACTCGCCGCCTAAATCTGGTGGTGGGAAAGTAATCCTGAGTAACGTGATCTGCACGTTTTCCCTGGCGCAGTTGCGCGTCCCCACCTTTACTCAGCTGTGACATCGGATCACAAACAGTCACGTGAGCATGTGACGCCTGTGACTTGGCGGTGATGTCTGCGTTTGTGTTTGTTTGTACACGGTTTCGTTCGACCACCATCTACTCAACACATACTCTCTGGTCGCCATCGTTGACGACGAGGACGCCCCATTTCACGGCTTGGACGACACTCCTTACGACCAACGTCGGCTTCACGTCTCGTTCGAATCCCTTTGCGACTTTGCCAGGTCTGCTTACATAATACAACGGTAGTCACCCAGCTGGGGGATGGCTCAATACCGTCCGAAACATAGACCACATTCAGGCTCTGATAATTCTGTCATTACCCGTCGAAAACTACAGTCGAGACGCATTGCGATATCTAGACGACGCGTCTTCACCATCGCGAACAATTACCCCAACTCACGCGTGTCAGTCGCGTCGAGCGCCTCCTCGACCGGGTCGCCGCGAGCAGTGTTGGTGCCTTTGCAATTCAACCTTCGTCGTCTCCCTTCGCGTATCCTATCCAACAACACGCAGCCCGAGGAAATGCAGCATGCACCTCAGATGGGAACCAAGCGGAAGCGCCAAGTGAGCGGGACAGAAAATACAAATGGCCGTGGACCGCGTACTTCAGCGCACAGAGTCAAACGGCGGAAAGCCAGTCGCGACTCTAGCGGCGAATCGTCCAGCGAGATGGATGTTGACGTGAATAAATATTGGCAAGTTTCAGATGATTCTGATGGTGAAGACGCTCTGGATTCATGTACGTCGCCTATTTGGCTCGTGTCGCGCTCGAGTTGATAGATCCCATGTTCATAGCTGCCAACTATCTCATTCACGAGGCTCCGCCTAAGCAACTCCTTCGACTTCGCAAGGATGAACTGGCACGATTGTATTCATTGGCAGGATTGTCAGAGGATCCCGCCCTTCTCACGAAGCCAGAGATTGTCGACTGCCTGATAGCCACTCGCGAAGATTTAGTGTCTCTCCCGCCGTCTTCTCCTCCACAACCAACAGACAGCAATTCTAGTGATTATTCGTCGGATGGTGGCGGCAATGTGGCTGGTGGAGAAGAGACAGATGTCGGTCACCGGCTGAGGAATTCACTGAAACGTAGAGTCACTTTACATGAAGTGAATCATACACCCACAAAGCCTCACCCGGAGCGCTGCTTTTCCTTGGGAGAAATTGAGCGCAGTGAGCGGTACTTCAAGCGAAGACCACAACTTCCGAATGCCCAACCTCTGACTAGAAGGTGATTCTTATGATATTGTATTTTTTGTTTTCCGATCGCTAACCGAGGACAGGCGAGGACTGAGCAATGCCGGTTCTGACAGGTCCTCGCCAACTACTTCTGTGGCGTCGACCATGCTACCTTCACCTCCCGCCACTCGCCTTCGCTCTCGCCAAGTGTCTGGTGAAAGCTCTACAGTCGTATCTTCGTCTTCGAGCAAGAAGGCCAAGACTAAACAGGTTGAATTCAGCGATAACGTTCAGATCGGCACAGCGAACCATGACTCTGGCCAGGAGAGTGATCTCACAGACCTGACAGAGGTTGAAGCCTCGATCGTCCCAACCACCCCGAGTCCTCGGCGCTTGCGGAGTAAACCGAGCAAAGGTCGTGTCAGTCAAGATGAGCAAGAGACGCGGCCGTCGAGTCCATTGGACTTGGGCCGACGAGTAACACCGAAGCGGAAGGCCAAACCAAAGGCTGGATCGCTGAAGGAAGACGATACTGAGGAGGAAGAAGATCAGCTAGACGAAAGCGATGCAGACGATGAGTGGGAGGAAGCTCCTGAATCGGATCAATCGCTTGTCACTCCCAAAGCGACGAAGGTCCAACGCACACCTGTGCGGCGTCGGCTTCGCTCTCGGAAGAGCCACTTGTTGACACCCCCTAGTGATGGCGATGACGAGGGAACAGACGATGAGAGTGTAGATATCGAACAGAGCATCGACGGCGACTCTTCTGAGGAAGAAGATGAGGGTACTGCTAGGGAGGAAGAAAGTGAAGACGAAGAAGCTCCTGTCTCCAAACCCCGAACGTTGAGAAACGGGAAGGTCGTTGGCGATGAAATCGAGAGCAGTGACAGCCTTCCCGAGCTGACGGATACCGATGTCGATGAAGGAGGAAACTTGCCTGATGAAGATGCAGCAAGCGTTGACCTCGATGCAGAAGGCGACTCTGAAACGAGTGAAGATGTTGAAGAGATCTATGAGGATGGGGTTGAAGACGGCGAGGCTGACGAATCCATGGACGATGACAGTGAGCTATATCCTTGATTTGTTCATTGGCTGTTCATCTTACCAAGATTTATTAGGCGATCTCGCTGATGCTACCAAGAAGTCTCTGGTGCGCTTGCGGAGAGACGACCTTGTCCGTCTCTGCGAGGCTAGGGGAATTGAGGCATCCGGCACGAAACCTCAGCTCGCGGACGCACTGCTTCGGTGGCGTGACCAGAATCGTTCCGCTCCCTCGTCGACAGGTACCACTCGTCCGCCAGACACTGCGCGCCCGCGCCACAGACGGAACACGCGGAGTAAGAGCAATAGCAAAACGCCTCCTGTTCTGTTACGTTCTGAGCGTGTCCACATTGATGAGCCTGTCACTCCTCCGCTCTCAACCCGTACCAGAGAGCATGAGCCTGAGGTCGAACTAGACTTGGAGGAGCTTGGCCTGGAGGATCGTGAGATTCCGCCCGAGAAACTGACTAAATTGGAAAAAATTGGCAGTGGAGGCTTCAAAGATGTCTTCATTGGCAAGTTCAAAGGTCGGAAGGTGGCCATCGCAGAGTTCCGTAGTCAACTCGGTCCTAGTACGTTGTCGTTTTCTCGGCACGATCAATGATAGGAATGCTGACTTGTCGACTTGTCGCAGGTGATATCAAGGAGTTGAAGCTTCTGGGTGATTTCGATCACCCTAACATCGTCCGTTTCGTGCGTACTATATCCGTCTTTCATCCCAGAATTCCTTGAACTCTGGTTCATTTGACAGCTTGGCTTGAGTATACCCGAGAATACCAAGGAAACACCTGTCATGATTGTCAGCGAACTCTGCGCAAATGGGGACTTATTTGATTACATCCGGAATGTGCCGCCTCCGACACTGTATCGAACGGTAAGACAGTCTGTCAATCCTCACTGATCTTAGGCTAATCCTGTCGTAGCTGTGCATCATGTTGGACATTGCTAGGGGTCTTGCGTATCTCCATACTCGCAAACCATCCGTCATACACCGTGACTGCAAGTCTTCAAACATCTTGATCACTTCCAAGGGCGTCGCGAAGATTACCGACTTTGGCTTAGCCAAGGTCAAGCAATCGACCCGTTCGATGGTTCGCAGTCTCGTTGGTACTGTTAATTGGCAAGCGCCCGAACTCTGGCATCCGCATCCCAAGTACAATCACAAGGTGGACGTGTTCTCGTGCGCCATGGTCTTTTGGGAGATGCTTCAATGGCATAACCCCAATAAGAAGTTTCCCTGGGAAGGATTGAACGAACACGCCATCTACGACTTGGTTGGAGCTAAGCGTCAGAGGTACGATCATACGATTGCATCTATTCTTCATCAACTCATTGTCCAATCAGACCATCTGTTCACGGTCTCTCTGGGAGGTGGTGTCCAGAAATTGTCGATCTCATCGAACGTATGTGGGTTCACGAACCTCAAGATCGCCCGACAATGTCCCAAGTAGTGGAAGAGCTTGAAGGCTTGGTGCAAAAATACCGTTAAACCACGACACATGGTTCCCAAACAACTTACCTCGTCTATACCATTCAAGAGTCTCTACGTCGGACGCTAGCTCTGGTTCTTCCTTGTATCCTGCATATACTCTCATAGCCCATAATCTGATCATGAACTATAACTGCAATCTTCGGTATGTTATTTGCGGAAGCTTTGATTTTTTGTTTCACTTTAACCTTCTCGCTTTGTATCAAAATTCATCTTTAGGTACTTTTTGCATTTCTCCCGCATGTCTTCAACTCCCCCATCTGTATTCTAGTCCGCAATATCAGTGCATATTACATCACCTATGTCGAAGTCAGCTTGTGATTTGCGTTCCTTCGGCGCTACTTGTTTCTTATTGTCTTCGACGCGTACTAAACGTCGCGACCAGTTGCAGCTCATGCGAATGTCCCTCTCAGCCATACTTACCACCCATCTCCCTCTCTTACCAGATGCTGCCAACGTTCAGCACAATTTCTGAACGCGCAGCTCTGTCACTCGGTTGCTCATCACGATGTTGGGTCAGAAATATGTAAAAGTGGGTAAATACAACCTTATACGCGTGTCTTGAGCTCATGATATCCTGCTACATAGGCCTCCTGAAGGTCTTGTATTCAGCGGCAGGCTCCAAAAGGTATTGACCACCACCGGCCGCTGCTTCTCGCAACGGGCTCTCCTGGCTCCAATCGTTCGCTCAGGGTCTCAGGCCATCTACTAAGTTATGCGTCATTTACCATCACAGTCATCTCGTCCTCATTTATCTGTACGTATCCCGTGAGCTGAGGCGCATGTCGTCCAAGTCTAACAGCGCGATCCGTTCACACCGTCACAAACGAACCCCCCAAATAGGCAAGTTGAAGAAGACAGCGATTTCCCGTTCAACTTGCCTTTCTGAGGCACGGATTCCTGTGCAGACGCTTTCAGGGTACCTTTTCGCAAGGTAAAGAGAGGACAAACCCTCCCCAATAATGATCCAGAATTGCTGGTTGTAGCTCTTTCAACGTCAGAAAGAGATGTGAAGGGTAGAGGATGCTAGGTGAAGACACTGCAGGAAGGATCTTCTGACCTCATCGTCTTGAGCCGGATGGTGGAATTCGGTCGAGTCGTCACCTTCTCTCGAACCTCAAGCGCGGTTATCAGAGTTACCCCTCGAAATTTCTGACCCGAAATGGCGTTCTTGTACCCTGTCTATCCCAAGTAAGTAACGAGTTTATACTTGCACCAATACGTACGGTCCCAAGTCTGATGTACGCTTCCCCAAGCTTTAGCCGAAAACGTCTGTATATAATTTTCGACGTATCGTGCTTCTCTCCTTCGAGGACTTCTCATCCCTCCCCCATGCCCTCGACCAAACGGTACCGCAGGCTGTCATTGTCAGAATGCTGTTCAAATTCACGTCCTTTGACGTTGAGAACACCTCTATTATTGACTGTTTGACTGGAGATGTGATATATCATGTCTCAACACCTCGGCCCTGTACAAGGTCCCGCTCACGATCTACCACATCGCTCCGATCATTCGCCAGTTTTGGCTCATCCTCGCAGGAGAAGCTGGTATCGGAGCAGAGGGTCACTTCTCTTATCGACCGAGATGGTGCAGTTGTTGCGGAGATATTCTGGGAGGAGCGCCATCCGTCTGTAATCAGGATCGGCGACGAAACGCTAGCAGGCACGGCCGAACTGTTTGACGCGGCGTTTGTGAAAGTCTTGTAAGCCCATCTGCTTGGTTTGGCGCATTGAGCGTGCTGACTGATGTTGTTCTCGAATCTATAGACCCGACGAGACGTTCATTCCAACTCGTATGGAGTACATCTGGCGAACAACGTTTGACAGCTTAACAGTAAGTCATACAATTACTGTAACCTTATTCCTGCGTTGACGAATCCTCGTAGTTGTTGGATGATGACCATGATCTCATCGGAACATACCACCCTGATTGTTCCTCTCCCGCACTGGTACCTTCATTGAAACCAGGGACAGGGCATGATTATCTCGAACTGGAGGAGCGCTCTCAAGAGGAGCTCCCTGAACTGCTCAGTATGTTATTTGAACATCATTACACAACCCGCCCCTCAACTGACCGTAAACGTATCAACAGTCAGCTACCTCCTGATCCATACTCTCCGCGAGAGAATGTACGCCATAGCTAAATATGTCTACGGGCAACAAGCCAAGGCACAACAAAATCTTTCACCGGCTCGAAACCCGTTCTCAAACCTCCGCCGACAGGCTACGCGCAGTATCGCTAACCTACGGGACAGTTGGCGGCGTGTCGTAACTTAGCGTGCCGCTGGTATACCGCCTTCATCTTCCATCTTCGAGTGCTATTCACAACAAGAACATCCACCCTTCAAATCGAGTCTCCCTGCATTGCTTTCTGCTGTTCTATCTATGCTCTCACTTGCATCACACTCGTTAAACACAATTCTGGTTCTAGTTCTGGCGTTGACATCACTATCCCGCCCTATATCCATCACATTTACCATCGTACATACGTCCTTCAGGTTTCCATTGTCTACTCATTCATGCTGTGCAAATTTGCTGTGTTTCCGGGATTCTCATTCACGTTGTAGCCATTATTCGTCATTTATCTCTGTTCTTACGCTATAGATAGTTGCCTAGTCCTGTAGATATTCTTTTGATATTTCAATCCTTGGAGCTTCCCTCCATATGTCTTTGAAGATTGAAGGGGAGCCATGGATACCACCACGAAAATCATTCATTGTCGTAAAGGGCCAGAACGCGATGCCGGATCCCAGTGAACCACCTCATACTATCAGTACTGCAACGCTGCAGTCAGTCGAAAGTACGATCATCGTTGCAATTGGTTGCAACAGGAGCCGAGAACCGACGAGATATTAAATTACTTGCGTTCTTTTTTCTTTTTCTTTTTTATTGGAAATTTGCTGAGGAAGCTCAAGTTGAAGATGTAACACGGCTGGCATGTACAAGGGTGCGCACGGCGTGTCAAGCAGCTCGAGCTTAGCGGATAAGTCAGGGATTAGTCGTCCCTCGTCGCAGGAAATCCAGGGATAGCAAGGCCTTTCCACCCACTTTTTGCAGGGAGCAATTGAGTTGAATTAACACCTCACGAAACCGGATGCGAGGAGTATAAATCAGACCTGAAGACAACAAAGGTTCTTTAGTTCTTGGCAAAAGCTGACAGGGTTATACATCTGCCTATTGGATGACGACATAGATGTAAGGTGTCAAATAACTCACGCATATGTCTTTATTCAGTGTCCATATTGATGTGATGAGTGACAGCTCAGGGTAGGAATAGGCAGTGCGCTGTCGTAGCAGGTGCACAGTAAGTAGTATAGGTCCGACTCCCCGAAGTTCGGGACAGTCGAATATACTGAACCGTATGTTGATATCACCAGCAAGCACCAGCATCGCATCAATATTCGACCCTGCAGGGACGGAGGCATCCTCGCCGCGCCGTGATCATGCTGACTCGAGCTCTTGGTCGGGATTCCTTCACTAGCTTGCGTTAGCCTACCGATGGTTGAGATTGCGCCGAAGAGGGCGCATACGAGCGTAAGCTTTAAGGGTCAACCCTGATGGCGGGTTGCAGGGAAATCAACTGAATATTACAGCAATCATTCAGCATCCATGCGGGTATTGTAGTATCCGCTCTGACCTTCTCTTTGATGCCGCAAACGGGAGAGGGCACTCGACAGACACGGGAACCTGGACGGCATTCAGGAAAGCACTGTGATGAGTTGGGCATACGCGGGTGGACATGCACACTGCCAATACCTCTACTGTAGCTGGGTACAGCACTGGAACTTACCAGTTGGTCCTAGGTACAAACTCAACTGCAAAGGCAATACTGAGGACGTCAGCTCACCGGCGTGTAGTCGCCATATGCATATTCAATTGATATGACTGCGTAAAACCAGGGCTTTGTCAACGGATGTTGAGGCGAGGTACACCTAGCCGTACCTATGAAGTCGGCATATCATTACCGACTGCTATCATGCATGTAGCATTTCTCCAAGGGGTTCAATTGTTGGTTGTATGGCAGGTCATAGTGGCCCTTGGCGGACAACTTGGTCAGAACCGCCCTCATGCCACGTGGCTTGGAGTTCCATTCAAGCTTGAATTCCACGTTCCACAACGGACAAACAACTCTCTTCCTTCCAATATTACTGCAATTCTCTTCAAAGTCTTTGCGATCAAAGACGAGGGCCGCATTCACGATAAAGCAGGATTGCAGTACATGCTCTCGTGGTACATAGACATGTTACATCCGCATCGACGGATATAACGCTTGTCAAGCGTTAACTCGATACATCACTCCGATCCTTGCGTGCCTCAGATCCCACTCGGAGGTCCCTGAGGGTGCTGCACTGCCCTAAATATGCAAAGCCTGCTACGGCACGGACGTTTCGAGTCACCTTATATGCCGATTGTATGGTTTGTGAGTGGGTGAGAATCGATCGAGCCCTGGAATTCAATCTTTCTGCACAGCCCGAGGCTTCACAACCGTTTCACAGTCACCTCTCTACACGGAGGTAAAACGAGGTAAAACGATGTTGATTGGCATTGCACCGCACGAGTCAATGGTGACCCGCTCAGCCGTCATGGAATTACCCGACGGTGAACACTGCGGTAGACAGTATTGCTGTCTGAGGCCGGATTCGGTATCTCTGACCAGGACTTGGCTATTTCATTTCCACAGGTGATGAATCCCCAGCCCGATGCGGTGACACTTCTATGTCGGACGTCTACATAAAAGCAGCTGCCATGTCGCAATGTCACCATATCTCACTTCTTCTCTAGATTTCCTCACCTCTTCGCATTCACACCTTGAATACCATGACAAGCTCATCGCCCATCGACCTGACCCACCACCTCTCTTCCGAGACCCGCCAAAGGAAAGCCAATCCAATGAAGGCTATCTGGCGACTGACCAGGCGAAGGGCAGACATGATCAGCCTTGCGAATGGTATGTACCGTCTTTCTTGGTTGTTTTGTTCGCATATGAACTTACCGCATTTCATCGCTGCAGGTGATCCTCACTTCTCTCTGTACCCCCTTCGAAAGGTGGAATACGAGGTCGCATCCGTCGCTGATCATGTATCAGACCCCGTTGCGTCATGGCGTGCTGGCCCCAGTGCCCCTTCCCAGACTTTCACCTCTACAACACATGGTAGCAGCCTCCCTCTGAAGTCAGCTCTGCAGTACAGTGCTGGTGCCGGTCTTCCAGATGCCCAGCGCGTCGTCACGGAGCTGACCGACTACTACCACTCCCCTCCCGATCACGCCGCTACACTGACCTTGGGTAACTCTGATGCTGTTGCAAAATGCTTTCGGTTACTCGGCGAGCCGGGCGACCACTTCCTCGCCGACGAGTTCTCATTCAGCTCTTTGACGAATGCACCCTTGTCACATGGGATTAAATGGGTACCCATCAAAATTGACAAGGGCGGTCTCATACCCGCAGAACTCGAGAAGGTCCTTACCAACTGGGATGAGCAAACACAGGGCCGAAGACCCCATGTACTGTACACCGTACCGTAAGTATTCCAATATGACAAGGATCATTTTCATATATTCATCCAATTTTTATAGCTGCGGACAGAACCCGACGGGTTGCACACTTAGTGTTGAGCGGAGGCAACAAATCTACGAACTTGCACAACGCTTCGATTTCGTCATTCTTGAAGATGGTAAGCCAGTCATTTCACCTAGTTACGGCATGGCGATTTAACGTTAAACTTGTCCTAGATCCTTATTATTATTTGCAATACGAGACATTGGACGAAGAGGAGACTGACGACAAGCCGCTCAAGTTAATGCCATCATTCCTCTCCATGGATGTTGATGGTCGGGTACTGCGGATTGACAGCTTCTCCAAGATCATGTTCCCTGGTATGCGTCTTGGCTGGATTACCTCGAGCGCGCTCTTCCATGAACATCTTGTCACTTTGACGGACGCTTCGACACATCATCCGCATGCATTTGGTCAAATCTTCATCACCGAAATGCTCAGTTCGTCAGGCTGGCAATTGTCCGGTTTTGACAGATGGGTGCGGAGTCTGCGGAAGGAATACCAAAGGAGGAAAGATTATTTCCTCCGGACGTTCTATCAGGAAGTCGCTTCTTCTGGCCTGGCGAGTGCGAACGCTCCAGAGGCTGGTATGTTCGTGTGGTCGAGGATACACATCGAGAAGCATCCTCGATACCGCAACAATGTCCAACGGGCGGATGGTTCGAAGGCAAAGACGAACGTTGAGGAGCTCATGGAAGAGCTCTTTGACAAGCTCCTTGATGGTGGCGTTGTTGTGATGCCCGCCAGTGTCTTCGTGGCTCCAGGAGAGTCTAACGTGGTCGATACAGAAGACCCTATCGAAGACGTGAGTCCATATCTGGCTTCTCATCATGCTTGAGATACTGACTAAAGGACTCTATCAGCGGCTCAACTTCTTGCGATTGACATTCGCTGGACCGGAGGAATCGATGCAACCTGGCTTGGCCAGACTTGGGCAGGTGCTCAAGGAATTCTTCTCAGACTCGAAGTAAATCTATTGTATCGGACTCAAAACATTTTTCTACACACTACACACCTAAGTATGTACATATCATTATTACCGCTCCTTCGCACTGTAAGTTTCGGACATGGACTCGATTTTATTAGTATTACTAGTTGTATTCAAGACGGTAGACTTTCTTAATTTTTCGTGCACTACCACATTGTTAAAACATATTCTCTCGTTGAAATATCACTTTTTCTCAGCCCTTTCTTTCCTAAACACTCCAGCTTCAAGCTCAAGTTACATGTACATGTTGAAACCACGTGATGACCACTATAGCCGGGCGCTAATAATGTCTCAGGATGAACAGTTGAATCCGAGCCTCAGCAACTTTCGCTTTTGCATACAGGGACCAACCTAACTGGTCTCCACAACCACAGACGATTTGCGTTGAGCTTGAAGTAGTTGCATTCCGAGGGACTACACTTTTCAAGTTGAACTTTTACATAATTTGGTGCAACACAAAGGCGGGTTTGACTTTTGTTCCAGCTGTCCTTGTGAGGTGTAATGTCGAACCACCATAATCAGTCCGAGCAGTGGGCTCGACCTCGAGAATGGGTTTTGAACCCAGAGACTGAATATAGGTTTGAACTCGATGTGAACAACACGCTCGCTATCAAGGTACGTTCCTGCCGTCCGCCTCTCCGATAATTCACCTGCAACCCCATTCTTTCAGCTTGTCCACGGCCAGGCGGAAATATTCGGCGCAGAATTGGTTCTGGGCAAGGTATACCTGTTTTATGAAGAGTGCAAAGCCGCCGTCTTCACTTGGACAGGATGCACAATAGAGATGAGCCATTTCCACGCATATAACTGATTCATTGCGGACTGACAGCATCCCTCGGAAAAATACGTTACAGGCCAGCCTTCTACAGACTATACCTCTGACGAGACACCCATGGCAGCATATGCCAACGTCCACCTAGCACTCGAAGCTATGCGTGTCCGTTCTTTGCTGCACGCCCAAATCACTGCTTCTCCTGATACAGCTACACCGGAAGACCTCCAAGAAGATGCGGAGAACGGTCCCTCGGATCCTCCGAGGGTGCTCATACTGGGGCCTGAAAATTCAGGCAAATCAACCGTTGCAAAAATTCTGATCAACTATGCTGTACGGGCTGGACAGGATTGGTGTCCGATGCTCATAAATGTCGACCCACGAGAGGCATGTACCCCGTCTTTCAATTCGAAGTCTTTGAACAGAAGATTGAGTTTGCGTATAAAACACCTAGGGAGGCGCCATGTTACCAGGGACACTATCGGCGACGCCAATACATGCACCGGTACAAACCTCATCTTCTGCGCATACATTTGGGCGGTCCGCTACGACTGCGCCCATGCATATGGCCTCAAATGCGCTTTTGCCATTTGGGTACTGGTATGGCCACCCAGAAACGAAGCGAAATCCACTTTTGATGGATAGGTTGATACGTAACCTTGGAGAAAACGTTTGGGACAGGTGGTATACGGATATGCAAGGTAGGATTGACGAGTGTTTGTTATGATTCTGAGCGCACTCAGAGTTTGGAATCTCTCAGGTCGTGTGTCCGGTCTCATTGTTGACACCCCTGCATCCTTCGCTGCGAACTCGGCGAATCAGGACCACCGCCAGACACTAATCAAAGCATGCGTGGAGGCCTTCAGGAGTGAGTATTCACTATTGATTCTTCCGTGAAGACGATATGACATTTCTACAATATTACCTAGTCAATGTCATCCTCGTAGTAGGCCACGAAAAGCTCAACGTCGAGATGCAGCGAACGTACGGCAACAAGCTCCAAGTCGTCAAGATCCCTAAATCCGGTGGCGTACGTCCTTCCCTTCCTTCCCCGTCCCTTCCCCCTCCCTTCCCAGCACCTCTCTAACCGCATATACCCACCTCCAGGTAGTCGAACTAGACCCTCCCTACCGCGCCCGCGTCCAAAAATACCAAATGCACTCCTACTTCTACGGATCCCCACGGATATCTCCTCCAGAGGGCATGCCTCCGATATCTATGACGAACAATACGACGTACCTCATCGGAGGGGAGCAGAATGCGGATATGACGCTTTCCCCGAGTTCGACTATTGTGAATTTTGGGGATCTGAAGATTTATCGGATTGGTGAAGGTACGTTCTGCTTCTCCTCTTCTCTTCTTTTCTCCCCTTTGCGTTCTTTGTACATTAGGTGACACTGTTTGTAGAAACAATGGCACCGTTGACCGCCTTACCTGTTGGCGCCACGCGAGCCGTTTCCGAGATGCAACCTTTACTGGTAGACCCGACTATGCCAGGTTCAGGACTGTACAATGCCCTACTCGCGCTCATCGCCTCTCCCAATCCTGATGAATCCGAACGATACGATGAGGAGATTTTGGACTTACACGTGGTTGGTTATGTTGTCATGTAAGTGCCCCCTTGCTCGTTCTTCTTTGGTGGAATGATGAACATGAATCGAATGGATAGTACCGCGTTGGATATCCCGAATAAACGGATGACGGTGCTTGCACCCGCTCAAGGGTCGTTATCGGGGAGAACGGCCATCGTAGGGTCATTCCAGTGGCAAGAGTAAACAAATTGGATGTACCTGAGCTACCACCGCGGGCCAACGAAGGGGAGAACGAAGAAAGTAGAAAGTATCCAATCTAAAATCAGAATCTACATAGTTCATTACACAAGATCGTACAGGGAGTACGCAACGTACTCGAGGATGGAGATTATATACATCGTCGTCAGTTAAACTCGGGAAGGCTAGTCAAAGCTGAGAGAAACTGTGATACGACAATAGGTACGCGTAAGACAGGTAGGAGGTGTACAGGGAGGTGGATGAGGGAGGTGGAGGGTCTGTGTGGATGTCTAGGATTTTTGGAGACACGGCGTTCGAATAAATGAGTAGATTCGGAAAGAAGTCCATTCGTAAGCAGATTCAGCTCTGCAACCTCGAGAGATCTCGTCCCCAAATCCCACTAAACCAACACCAAAATCAGTTCAACACTCCACACACATGAAGACGAGAAGAAAGAAAGAAGACATACCGAACGATCCAATCAATCATCAACAACGCCCTGGTCCTCGAACTGACCTGTTCACTCCAGTACACGCTCCTCCACGCGTACATCGCAGCGAGGCCACCCATGAAACTGAATTTTCCTAGGTCGAACACGGCGGCATTCCCGATGTACCTATGAGTCGTTCCATCGCAGGTGAGCAAACGTCGATACAATCGTAGTAGAGTAAGGAAATGAAGGATGAGGAGTGAGGAGAAAAGAGGAGGAATAAAGAGTGGGGAAGAGAGACGTACGCCAAAGACCCCAAGTGGAAGTACCTAAACGGCGGAGAGACAGCTTCGTCCGCCCCAGGTCCGATCAATCCATTCGCGACGAGTGTCTCTCGCTGTCTCGCGAGTTTGCTCAGTTTGCGACCGAGGTATTTACCTTGTTGGGAGGCTACTTGTGCTGTCTACAGTAGCGAGAGAGACGTTAGGATGGGTTAATATGAAGACAGAAGCTAAGGGAGAAGGGGAGACGTACGGCTGGTAGGGCTGTGATCTTGTTACCGATTTCTTGTAGGAGGACCGCGAGTTCGTTCAAGGAGAGACTGTTATCCGAGTCCGAGTCATACAAATCGAAGAGTTCCCGGACCTATCCATTCAAAATACAACATCCAAATCAGTCACGATATAGACCAGATTACGTTGGGTATATGCGTACTTTCTCGAGTTGGGCTTCAGCCATAGGGATCTTTTGCTTGATATGTCCGACTATATGCGCATTTAGTCAACAAAACTGAGGTATGAAAAGGAGAGAGATAGAGGGGGAAGAACGTACCCATCGCTTCCCACTCTTCATAATCGATCTTCCCGTCCTTATTCTTGTCCGCTTTATCAACGAGGTCAAGTAAGTGCGCCACCACAGACGTTTCGATCTATAGTCAGGGTAAAGGTAGTTAGGGTAGTCAGTTCATTGCGTCAAGGCGGTTAGTGGGTTATTGAATGTACTTACTGTGCTGGCATCTCCGATGGCGTATACCTCGCCCACAGGGGACCCTTTCACTCTCAAATGCGCATCCACCTCAATAGCCTTCTTATGTACCTGGTTCGGCCTACAAAATCATCCGCCACATCCACCACATCCCAATCAGTTACCCATTCACACATCACACCCAAACAGCAAACCAAAAAAACTCACAAATAACTCGAAACCCTCTGTACGAACGGATTCATCGCGATCCCCGTACTCCACAGCACGAAATTTGCTGGAAGCTCATGTAACTCGATCTTACCGTCCTTGTCGCGGGTGCTGTATACGACGTGGTCGGGGTGGACGGAGACGACTCGGGCGGAGGTGATTAGGTCTACGCCGTCTCGTTTGAATTTGTCCTGGATGGGGGTGGGTTCAAAGATTAGAAGTGAGTATATGCAAGGGTTGAGGTGGGTTTGGCTGGGTTACCTCTGCATAGCGAGAGATGGCTTCCGAGTACTGTTGAAAATGTATTAGTATGTGCGTCGCTGTACAAAAGTGGCCATGACTTACCGTGTTCAGGATATGCTCCCGACCCTGGATGACATGAATAGACACCTCCTCCCTACACAACTTCGGGAACTAAAGAAACCCCACAGAGAACACATCAGCACGCATACACCCACCCAAAGCCCACAAAACCACCTACATAACTAATAATATCCTCCTGACAAAAATCATAAATCTCCGCCGCAGTCTCCACACCCGTCGGGCCACCCCCACACACGACGAAACTCAACAACCGTTTTCGTTCCTCGGGAGGAGTGGTAGGTAAGGCAGCAGTCTCGAAGTTGTCTAGGATACGTGCCCGGATGCGGATGGCGTCTCCGATTGTTTTGAGTTGGAAACAGTGTTCGAGGCCTGGGACGCCTTTGGTTGCTGATACGGAGCCTACCGCGATGACCAATTTGTCGTATCTTTGTGCCAGTTGAAGATAGAGGTGAGTATATGCGCGTGTGGGAGAGGAGGGCAGACGGTAGACATACGGGATGTAGAAATGCTCGCCTTGACCAGACTGGCTTACCGCTTCGACTTCCAGTAGTCGTTCTGACATGTGGAGGTCAATAGCCTTGGCGTTGATGAGGTGTCCGTGTAACCGAGCAATGATCTTCCGTATAGGTTCAACCAGGGAACGAACCGAGACAGTTCCGACAGCAGCAGCTGCATGGAGATGAAGAGGTCAACACAAGACGCGTACATGTAGGAGAGAGAAACTTACATGGTAGCAGAGGTGTAAAGGTATTGAACGTTTCCGGGGATACGACCGTGACATGGTAATCACCATCGCGCAGACTATCCAGCACACCAACGGCCTACGCGTACAATACCAAGTCAACCATCTCCCAAGCGAAATTAGCACAAAGAGGGACTTACACCCCAACCACCACCAACGACAACCAGATGCGGTTTATGTGAAAGCTCCGCCTTCTCGGGATCCTCGACGTCATCCAAGTACCGTTTCAGAATAGGCAAGTTCTTAGGTCCCCCGCGCTCCGGACGAAGAGCAAGAGGCTCTACAGGTACACCTTCTATATGCTAACGGACGAGAAACGGAATTGCGTTAAGCACAGGAGAAAAAGGAGATAGCAGCACGTGAGATGAGATACCTCTTCTTTATATGTAAACGCGTCATGGAGGAAGATAACTGTGGTCAACACGAACACTCCGACGATGGTCGATCCCGCCAGGTAGAATGTGAGTCGTAGGAACCTTCGGAACCTAGGTATCGACTTTGGCTTCTTCACTGCATCCACAGTCGACGACGACGGTTCGGCTCTTCGGGATGTTGAAGATGAGAATGCTCGCGTCACGGTATGCCTCGGGATCAATACTGGCGCAGCATGTCTTGCGAATGGATGTGTCCGTTGAAGGTGTAGCAATGCGCGAGACGAGAAGTTGCATCTCTGTACACCGGCACGCGTCGTCGACGATACCAGACAGGCCGCTCGTCTAGCGGCCAACGCTGCAAACATGTTTCACCGCTTCCACTGGCAGTCGCGTCCGGGGGTATCTCCTCTAGGCTCTAGAATTCAACTCGTGCAAGTCGTGGAGGTCAAAGACGAAATTGGAGGGTATAATCAATGTCGGGGGAACAAGCGAGGGACGATGACCAGCATGTATATGTGTCCAAAAATACGCGAGTTATTGGAGTTTCTTCTGGATCTCCCCCTGCATCATGGCGGTGACACTCTACACACACCCCTCCGCCGAATTGCCCTCCGTGGGAGAGTTACGTCATTGCTTCGTCGGTTTCTCGTGACCGATTGCGACTCTCATTGACAATGAAAACGTCGACTCTTTTTTTTTTTTTTAAATCGTGTATTATACTGCGTACAACTATGTACATGAGCAGTTTAAACATAACCAACCTTCCTCTCTCCCGAGAGGTACTAAATTAGAGTTTGCGACGAAAACGTCGACTCGACGCCGACGCGAACGCCTCGGAGGGACGGTCAGATGGGATGCGTAAGATTGCGGTTGTCAGCAACTACTGTAGCAAGGTTCTTGAAGAGTCCTAGAAGTCACTCTGTAGAGGTGAGTACAGGTGGTTGTACCATCTCTTCAATTCCAGTCGGCTGTACGATCCGAAATGTGAGTTGGAGAGGTTTGGTAATGTCTTGAAGTCTTCCATGGATCCATGCATTACATCGACGGTGATTTCACGAAAGCGAGCGGGGAAACGTTCTTGGTTTATCTCAAGATGTTCTTAGTCATGGTGCAGCTTTCGGCCGTCGAGTTTACACGCGAAGAAGCAGCTTAAGAGCGTCATCTTGTAGACTGTCGTCTACTTCTCACTAAGGATTGATATTGTTTATACGAGACAAACCGTCACGGACACATTTCAACAGTAAGAGCAGTAAAGTACGAACATGAACACGAAGAACAATACAACGAGACAGAGCGAGTCGACATCATCCATAAGCAGATCACAGTATACGAGAGCAAGCAGTATCGGCAAACAGGGACCAAACAGAGACAGAGGGGACCCAGTCAACGAAGCACCAAGAAAGCACAGTCCACAGGCCAATCAGTCCACAGTCCAACGAGTCGCAAGAGTCCAGAAGACAAGTCCACATGCAGGCGCGTCCGTCCACCAAGCGAGAACAATTCCACCAGGGTACCAAGAAAGGAAGAGTCCGGGCAAGTAAGGATTTGCGAGGGTTGAGAGCATTTCGAGTAACCCTCTGAGAGAAGTTTTTCGAGTAAACTCTGGGAGTTAGAGTTTTACGAGTGAACCTCTGAAAGCTAAAGTTTTTCGAGTAACCCCTTGAGCATCTTCTGCTTCGAAGCCATACTATTCCCCTTCTTCTCCATTTCTTTGCCTTTCTTCTCCAGTTTCGTAATGGTCGTCTCCACTTCTTCCGGGATCGACTCCAGGGCTATCTTAGCTCGTTCCGCTTCAGAAACCACACCAACCACCATCGCAACAAAGCAGAATCCAAACAGAAGTCAGTCAAACTGTATGCGCAAACCAAAACCAACTTGATTCGTTTACCACATTCCTCGAGCCCTTCCTCCAATTTCATCCATAACCTCTCCCTCCTATCCAAGGTATCCTCAAGTCGAACGAGGAGTTTGGTCACGGTTTCTTGGAACGCGGAGAATTGTTTCTTGAGGTCGGTTTCGTCTTGTAGACTTATTCGTTCGACGCGTTTACAGATCTCGTCGAAGGTGAGGAGGCCGGTTCCGAATGCGGTGTCCACTGGAAGGTGTTAGTTAGGTTGCGAGGGTATACGATAGGAATTCCGCGCATATAACCACGAATCCAGCGCATACAACGACTGTACGAACGCAAGGACAAACGAAGAAAGCACAAAAAAAACGCACCTTTCTCCTCCAAAACCCCATGTATGCTCTGCACCTTCGTAATAGCAGGCACGATCGCATCCTTCATGTACTGCCGTAACTTCTGACTTTCGGCCGATAAAGGAGCTTTGAGAAGGTCCGCAAGGGCTGTGATGTCTTCTCGTTCGTCTTCGGACGGAGAACTGTCATAGGTCATGTGCGCGGATCAGTCAAGATGATGGAGTGTAGGGGGGAAGGGTGTGAGGGGTTCGGTGGGTTAGGTATGGGTATGGAGCGCATATACCCAGGTATGGAGGTGAGGAGGGAGAGACTCACTCGTCTTGGAGCATAGCGACGATAGTAGTCTCCTCGTCCCAATCACTCTCGTCCTCACCTTCCTCATCGGACTCGTCGACGTCCTTGCCGATACGTCCGCGAGGATTCAAGTTCCCGCGTGTGGGGGGACCGACATAACCATCCAACTCGCGATACAAATCCAGGGTATCCGTATCCGCGTCCTGAGCCTGAGCGCGGTGGTTGAGGTTGATTCGGGTACGAAGCTTCGATGAGATTTTCGTTTTGTTCTGCAGCTTGGTTTGGATGGGGGAGAGTGAATGGGTATATGCTTTTCCTAGAAAGAGTTTAGTTCGGGTGAGAGGATGCGAAAGGGAGGAGAGACCATCTTTAGGCCCAGGGGAACCAGACTTGAGGCCTACTTTGTACAAATGCGAATACTGCCTAACCATATCGTCGTCGTCGAGAGAGTCGGACGAGAGGAGAAGAGAAGTAACGTGCAGGCGGAAGAAGCTTGGGCCGGATGGGGGGGTAGAGACGCGAGAGGAGGAAGCGACGGGTGGTCTGACCAGCGCTTCCTCCCCTACCACCACCTTCGCACCGTCGTTTGGGATCGTCGCCGGACTGCCACCTCTTTTCTCTTCCCTCCTCCTCCTCCCTTTTCCTCAGCGTCCTTCCTGTCTGCGGTGAGTCTCCATTCTATGTGCGCGGACGTAGCGAGCAAATAGAGACTAAAACGGACGCGGGCGGTTTTGTCGTTGTCGTTGCAGGTCGTTTCGTCGTTGCGTCGGCACAAGACTCAGACTCGCGCCTTTTCCACACCTTTGCGTCCTTCCTTCGCGACCTCTCTCTTTAGTCAACTACTCACGCGCCGTTGCGGTATCCTTCATCCCCGACCTCTCCTCGAGAAACGAAAACACCCAAATCACACACATCCCACCCATGGATTCCCGCCCGCAGAAACAATCCATGTCTGAGCTCAAGTACAGGCGACTGGTGGAGCATAACCAGCGCTTGAAGGAAGATCTGGCTAGGCCTAGGATTCGCGTGAGCGAGGCCAGTGCGAGGTGGGTGTCGTTTCGCTTGTTGTGCCTCTTTATACGCTCTTGTTTCTCGTGGCTGTTTACGGTTCCTAACTAATGACCTTGATACGTGCAGTTTGATACGTTATTGCAAGACGACAAAGGATCATTTGGTATGTGCATCGCGCGGTGCCAGCAGCTCTCACGCGCCGTCGACATCTTTGATTCGTGATGGGGCGTTGTTCGCTGACTCGTGTGTGCGCTTTGACAGATCCCTTCGGTATGGGGCCCAGTGAACAAGTCTGAGGACCCTTACGCGCCGCAGGCAGAGGGATGCCAGTGCATTGTGATGTAAACGACCTGCACGCCCTCTCGCGCGTCGGCCGTCGCAGTCATCTCCGTGCGCGCGGAGACTGTCCGACCGAACCCCCGACTCGTCCGGTCGTGCGTCCGGACATTGCCCGACCCGTAGCCTTCACCTGCGTTGCCCACCGCCAACTCTCCGCCGCTCATTTTCAGTCATTCGTTTGTGCTTCCACTCGACGCTCGTTTCCACCCCCGCACGCACCCACGCATTCTCGCCCGCCCGCCGCTAGGCACGTGAACCCCCCGCCGGCTTCATACCAATACCAAAGTATCAATGGACTCGTAGAATCTATCATTCTGGATGGAGTAATTAGACTGGTCACCCACAAGGTCAACTCTAGCGTACTTGTTTCACCCCCCTCCGCTATCGCGCTTCGCTTCCCCATTCTTTTTCGCTGCATCCCCCCGTTCGTTGGCTACCATTGCGGCCGCTGCATACATTCTTGACATACACTGATTGCACTGACTGTTATACCATACTGTACGAGGGAGCCAGATATTTCTTTTTCTTTTTTTTGTTTCTTTTCTACATGGCAATATGAGAGCACACGGTCGCCGAGAGAGATCAATCAGAGCGTGATGCGCGTCGGCTGCGACCGCCTGTGGGCGCCTGCGTGGGCGCCTGAGCGAGAGAGACTGAGAGCGGGCGATCTGCCAGAGCGAGAGCCAGCCATCTGCCATCGCCGTCTCTCTGCCATCGTCAGTCCCGACCCTCGTCCTGCACTGACCTGCGTCGAGTTCCCATCTCTCATCTCCTCACCACCGCCTCGTCGTCAGCTTCGACAAGTCCTGAGAAGGCCAATTGCACCTCCGACCTGCGCTCAGTCTCTCCCACCCGGCTGCTCTCTCCTTTACACCCTCTCCTGGTCCCAAAAAGCTTATCGTTCTGCAGCTTTATTCCTTTGCGTACGTCGCTTCGCTTCCTCTTCGTTCCTCGCGCTTGCTTTGTCCCGTTCTACCCCGACCACATCGAAACACAACACAGCTGACCAAGAGACTCTACGCAGCCCCATTCGCTACGCCAACCCGGTTCTCATTACATTCTCTCGTTCCACCACCCCTCAGGACCCAGTCTAACACCCGAACTCGCAAAAACTCCACCGCTCACATACACACACATCACCTCGACACCCCTCCCGTAACTCACCATGAATTCTCGTCCACACAAACAGTCCATGTCGGAGTTGAAGCTGCGTCGGCTGACGGAGCATAATCAGCGGTTGAGGGAGGATCTGGCGAGGCCGAGGATACGTGTTAGTGAGGCTAGTGCTAGGTGCGTTTTACCCCGCCCTGCAACTGGTTGGAAGTGAAATGCTGATTTGCTTTGCTTCTCCTACGTAATGTCCCTTGTTCGTCTCCTTTGCTCGCTTTGCACTTGGACTTTTGGACGACCTCTTGCGCTGGCTTTTGATCGCCTTTTTCTCTTACGTGCTGTTTGCTTCATCTCCTCGCATATTGGTGAACAGTCTCATTCGGTACTGCAAGACAACAAAAGACCCTCTGGTATGTCTCTTTCCTTTCCTCCTCTCTTTCCGTTCCTTTCTTCTTTCTCCACCCCGTCTTGCCCTTTCCTCTCCACCCCTCCACCCATTCATTCACCACACCATGTCCCTATCTATCCCCCCCATGTCACCTCCCGATCCCACCGCATCACCCCTTTGACATTTCTTAACACTCTTGAGAACTAATTCCAAAAATGAAGAAACGAGAAAGCTAACCATAAACTCTTTCTTTTGCCCTTTGCCCTCCCATCCCACACTTGTTTAACTCTCCCATCCCACCCTTACTCTCCCATCCCCACCTTTGTTTGACTCTCCCATCCCATCCTTAACTCTCCCATCCTACCTCAACTCTCCCATCCCAACCCTCCCACCATTATTTCCCACACAGGTGCCATCAGTATGGGGTCCAGTCGCACGAAACGAAGATCCTTATGCGGCGACGGGAGGAGGAGGGAAAGGGTGCTGTGTCGTGCAATGACTGCCTTCTGACTGCCTTCTTCCCCTTTCCTACTTTCACCTCTACTCTTTCGTTATCCTCGACCCTCGACTCTCTCGCTACTTTGTGCTTTTGTTGTCCTTTTTCTTGTTGCGTATCGTTTTCACGTTCTATAGTTCTAAATGTTCTAAATGTTCATGGAGTTGGAGTTGGAGTCAATTAAATCTTCTTACCTTTTTCTATTACTTGTCGCTCGTATCTTTGCCTCTCATTGCTACGCCTTTGTCTCATACTCTTCTCTGTCCTTTTCTTCCTACGTTTGCCTTTCACCTCTGATGTTTGTCTTTGACCCTTGATGTTCGATGTTTGTTTGAAGTTGATGTTCAACTCCGCCCTATCCCTAGCCCTAGTTCATACTCCCCCCTCCCCGGGTTTTCCTCGCCGGTTATTGTGTCATTGATTATAAAGTGTTTTCTTCCCTCTTTCAATTTCACCTTTTGATGTGCTTTTGTGGTAACTCCCTCTCCGGGCATCATAAACTCCTCAATGCCAAACTCCTCAAACTTGCCCAATCTCACCAAACTCCCGATCTCCTCAACTTCCATAAACTCACTCAAACTCCTTCAACTCGCGATCTCGCGATCTCCGCTCTTTGCCATGTCGTGCCATTGTACGCGCCTTGATGTTGTCTTCGCACGTATTTGCAACCTGGCTTTGGTGTGTTCCATCGGTATAGGTCTTCGTAAATCTCGGTATAGGTCTTCGGGAATCCTTAGACCATCGATCCTATCCTGGGCCTATGTGCGGCGTAACACATAAATTCAACCCCCGCCGTCCGACGTGACAAGTCCCTTGCACCCTGCACCCTGCACCTACCATCAACGTCCACCGTTTAAACCTTGCTCTTTCTGCACTTGTGTTCTTCCTCTTTCTCTTCTGTTTTTCATAGTTCTCTTCCTCTTTCTTTACTGTCTCCATAGTATGTTTCCCTTTGTTTGACGTTCTCAGTTCTCAGTTCAGTTCTCGGTTTTATAAAGGTTAACATATAAAGTTTACGGTATCAATTGCCGAATCGTACTCGCTCATTTCTTCCTTTTTTTCCCTCAATCAACTCTCAACTATATTCAATTCTCATTTTTCTGCTCTGAAGATCTGATGTCTTATATGCATATGTAGACGTGAGTATGCATATGCTCCACGCCCTTGAAGGATAAGCAGAAATGACACTCAGACAGACAGAGTAAGATTGTCTTCAGCTTTTCTGTGATTAATATTGTCTTCTCTCTGTGATTGATATTGTCTTAGGTCCAGGGAGGAGACCATTCAAGTAACGACGGGGTCTAAGTTATGCGCAATTATGTTTTTCGAAGGATCCTCTCTAGACTTTTTCTTGTATCCCATTTAATGTCCTCGAGGGCTCAGCCCTATGGTAGACGTGCAGTTACAGTGGCAGTTATTACTGCTCCTCCCCTTCCCTGTTCACCGCGCAACTGACTGTGAGGAATAGCAGATGCCTCCTAGGGATGTCCTCCGTCCTTTTACCCTGCAGTCCTTCCTTCCACTCCGGCCTCTAGACTCTTAGGTAGTTTACGAGGAGGAGGAGGAGGGGATGTATGTTGATGTCGATGTTTCCTCCGAGAAGGGTGGGTTCTTACTGAGTACTGAGCGAGTGAGCGACTACTGGAGAGCGCATACAATCTTCCCATATGTTACATGGCTATTTGCCATTCCATTCAATCCGACTCGAGACTCAAGTACTCAAGACTCGAAGCTCGAAGGTGAATTACGATACAGCGCTGGGGTGTTCGCTTGCGTCTCGTCGATCAGCACTGCGTACGCTGTTCATAATTAGGAACAAGAAACTGAAAGGCACTGCGCGCGATGTAGCTTTGCTTTGTAAAGCGACCTAAGCACAAAGGAGGATGGATCGACATTAATCACGACCCTTACGTCGACGTCGACGTTCGAGTTGAACGTTGTTGATGGATGATGGTGAACGTTGATGTTGATGAGGTATGGAGGTTTGAACGCTTGAAGGTATGGAGAGGTATGAAGGGCAATCAAAAGATCCACGCGCACGCTTGGAATGGTTCAATGCATTGCCATTGCCAGCGGTACGGTGAAGGCACTGAAGGGGTACACAGCACGCTTGTAATCATAGCTAGCAATCATGCATCATGGTTCTGTACCTGGCAAAAGCAGTCTTCGTACCTCAATCTTCAATCAACGAGACGCAGCACCGCAAGCAAGCAGCGAGAAGGGGCGCGAATCAGTCACAGTCCCAGTGCTCATCATTGTACCTGATACCTTTGTACCTTTTTAGTAGCTTGTATGTAGATGTACTTGCAGGAGAACGGAGGGGCAGGATTCTACAACGACTGAAGCCAATTCCGAACGCTCTGTTCCGGCATCGCACCCATGAACTGACTGATCGGTTTCCCATCTTTGAACGCAATGACCGTCGGTAACGACCGAATCTACAAAAAAACATCACAAACATCAGTTTCGACTCGTTTCCTCTTCCCACTCAAAAGTTATAAAAGTCCGAAAGAAACTCAACGTACCTGATAGGATTGAGCCAAGTCGATCTCAGTGTCTGTATCGACTGTGACGAGGTCGAGTGCTTTGCCGCTGCCTGTCTTGACTTCGTCGGTCGCTGTGAGCTTTTCGAGGATTGGGGAGAGCATCTTGCAGGGGTTACACCAGCTGTGCGATAAAGGTTACAAAGCGAACAAGAATAGATTAGTGTTTGCGTAAACATAGCATCGAGGATAAATTTGGATGTTGCGCAAGGGTGCGTCTTCCGTGTGTTATTGTACTGGCACTGAGGCACGGGCACTGTGGAGTACCCTTATGGTAGTGCGCTTTGAGGAGTACAATAGGACGACGGGAGACGACAGAATGGAAGGAAGAAGGTCCATGCAACACATGTGGTCGAGAAGAATGGATTACGGGGTGACGTTTTTAAGACGAAATACGAAATGCGATTGCTTACTCGGCATAAAAGTCGACTAGGACCACCTTGTCCTTGTTCGCGATGGCATTTTGGAATGTCTGTGGACAGAAGGAGATAGAAAGGAGTTAGTAGTTTGCGTAAGAGCGTCAAGTGAGACAAGGAGGGTTATGTATCGAATTGGGTGTAAACAAAAGAGGGTGAACGTGGAGGTGGATGTAATGAGGAGAGAGGCAGTACGAAGGACAATGGCAATGGTACTGATATGTAGGTGCTTATTGCGGCCCAACATGAACACGACATGCATCTGCATCAAGCTGCCAACCGACCAGCCTGAATGGCACCCAGCGTCGGTTCCGTCGACGTGTCCACGTCAATACAAGCCATAATGAAACGCGTCAACTGACCTTTTGGTCTGCATTCAAGAAATGATCTCTCCGCAGAGCAGTCGAATGGAAACCTTGCACTCGGGAGATAGCTCGGGCCTGGAATGCCCGGCCAAGAGGGCGAACGGCTCGGATGGATTGCATCGTTAGGGTGACGAATCGCGAGACCTTTCTGTTGTGTGTGCTTGGCCTATATAAAGCTCGTCTGTTGGAAAATGAGTCGTTGTTATGTTGAGGACGCAAGCGCGAGTGGCAGGATACGCTACTTACCAAGCTAAAGTTACGCGTTGTGTCGGTGTTGCTGTAAAGCGTTTACGGTTGCCGGATAGTCCATGGATGAAATTCCCGCGCGCGAGGATTTGGCGCTTCGTGCGATCGCTTTGCTGGCAAAGTACATCCTGCTGTAACTCGCTCAGAACACCTCCAATCTCAAATATATGTACATATTCGTGATCTACTCTTCAATACGAACCTTTTGGTATATAGTTCAGAGCAACATCCGGGGCGGAGGTAGTGGTACAGAACATTATGCATCGCGTTGGGAATGGGCGCTTAGTGACTTGGGCGAATTTCTGCAATCGTTGCAACGTTGTCGCGTTGACGGTCGAGGCTTTCTATCTGCTATACCCTGCAAGATACCAATCCAAAAGCATACCTATAGCCTAAAATTGAGAGAGAGAAATGAGTTCTCGATGATGTTCTTAAGGAGTCAGAAACTTGAAAGCTTGATGCTACGGGATAGGCGCCCAAGTGACTTCGCCCCATTGATCAACAGAGAGAGAACTTCAGTTATCATGAAACCTGCATAAATGCTGCACTTATAGATTCCTGTTGAGAAGAGGATCACAAATATATACATGTTTATGGAACTTAGCGTAAGTTGAGGAGGTAATAAGACTCAGTCTGTCCAACTGCAAAAATTCGACTGAGTAGGCGCTGGCCTCAGGACAAAATCCTCTCCCTTGCATTTCTGCCCAGGGAGTTGGACAAAACGTGTATCAAAACACTCGTACTTAAGAGTAGATCACATATATGTAAATAGTTTTGAGATTGGAGGTGTTCTGAGCGAGTTACAGCAGGATGTACTCTGCCAGCAAAGCGATCGCACGAAGCGCCAAATCCTCGCGCGCGGGAATTTCATCCATGGACTATCCGGCAACCGTAAGCGTTTGAATTAGAAAGAAGATCTAATCTAATCCTTTTGCGGCTTCCGTCGGGAATGGCCGAAGAGGGAAACACGTGTCGAGAATCTCCCCCTGATCTCCCTGCGAACTTCGCAGGATGCGCTTCTTTCAATCGCATTCAGTGCATCTTGAGAATGCCTTGTTCGTCAAATGAGCTCTGACATATCTGCTTGTGTCTCACCGTAAAGATGCATTTGGAAGAGGGAAAGACCTTGAGTCGAAACAGGGAGATGTAAAACCCCGGGATTTGATCTGGAACTTTGCACGAGCTAGGTTCGGTTGCCAAGCCGACCGCTGGGTCCTACACCCGAGACGTATAAAAGCCAGCAGGTGCGATCAAAAATGCCTCATCTTACGTTCGCCCCCTCTTTCATCCTTCCGGTCACTCCCTTTCCAACTTCAACGAGCAGAGTGAGTCCTTGCGTGGTCGACATGCGAGAGCGGTTTGTACTGATACATGGTGTCTTTTGTGAACAGGCTCGATTCGGTTCTTTGTCTTCGTGCCCCTCGACTGACAACCCACCCTATTGCTCTTGAGCTACCACAGTCTTTCTTAACTTCCAGCGTCCCATACCACTCTTTGCTTTTATCTTCTCCAGTTCATTTGTCTTGTTCAAGATGCGTTTCTCCACCATCGTCGCTGCTCTCCTCCCCGTTGGCTTGGCTTTCGCCCAGACCAGCCACACCGTCCTCGTCGGCCAGAACGGTACCTTGACCTTCAGCCCTTCGAGCATCCAGATCCAGAACGGTGACACCGTGTCCTTCCAATTGTACGTCCCGCTTTGCGTCCTAATCCGCACACATATGCTTACCTTGACGACGCGTATAGCTTGTCGAAGAACCACACTGTCACCCAGTCGACGTTCGCCAACCCTTGCTCGCCCATCACCAACCCCGATGGCTCTCCTGGCGTTGACTCAGGCTTCCAGCCTGTCCCTGCTAACGCCACTGAGTTCCAGCAATTCAGTTTCACGATCAACAACGCTTCTGCTCCCCTCTGGTTCTACTGCAAGCAAGCAAAGTGAGTATCCGTACTTCCCAGGTTATCTTGTCTCTTGCCCCCCATCCCCGCTTTGAACCGCAATTTGCATTGCCCTTTGTTCCTTACATCAATCAATACCCAATCACGCCATCAACCCTTCCAACTGATGTAACACGAGATAACTGACTTTGATTCATCTCCTCTCTACAGTCACTGCCAACAAGGAATGGTCTTCGCCATTAACCCCACCGCAGAGAAGTCCTTCGACGCCTTCCAAAAGGCTGCTATGGCTTCTACTCCCACAACCGGCGGCGCGGCGCCCTCTGCATCAGGTGCATCCGGCTCCCCCTCCGCATCTGGTTCAGCTGGCGGTGCATCTCCCTCTGCATCTGCCATCACTAGCGGAACGTCTTCCGGCGCTACTCCCGATTCTTCCTCCGTCGCTGGCAATGCTAACGGTGCTGGTAGCATCAAGGCGGGCGGCGCCGCTGGTTTGCTCGTTGCTGGTATCGCTTTGGTCGCTGGTACCATCTTGTAATCGCCATCTCCATCTCAGGGTTTTCTTCTCATACCTTTTGCCGTTGAGCCACATTTATGATGATGGCCCTTCGCGATGGATGATTGGGGGGTGGTAACAAAGGACGGGACTTTAATGTTCGGCGATGATTAACATCATGGACACACAACTCTACTAACTACAGTGCTGTGCATTCTTATTATACCTTTTTCTTTGTTTTTCTTGGTAGCATCTTTCCTGTCATTGGTCTAGTACCGTGCAGGTTGTTGTTGGAATTGACCGGAACTTGAAACTCCTCCTGTGCTTTGTGTGATCGTGAAATGTGTGACCTGAAGAGAATTGAGACGTTGCCCTTGAGGCGTAACGGTCTCCAATGGGTTGCGAGAGAGCGACCGGGGAGGACCCAGGGCGAAGGGATAATATCCTGTCATGCTCTATACCATACGGCCAGGAAGTGAATTGCCTATAATTGCACAAAGCCGCGAGTCTGTATCAACGTCATGAACACATCCTCGGGTTCGCATTTACAAGACTCGGTAGAGGTAGACAGTGGGCTCCTTGAGACACCCTTGCATGATTCTCGAAGCAGCGGAAGAGCGCGATCGACGTTTCCGCACGTGACGCGTGAACCGATTCCGACCGCGTCATGACCCGCGTCGAGCTCGTACCGTCGTCCGTTCCGACCTCCACAGTCGACACAGTATATAAAGGATAGCTTTCGAAGGTCAAGAGGTATATACTGTCAAGCTACTGCCTTGCCACCTATAAGCCGAACACAACGTTATTGACTGTACTATTATTACCATGGCTGCTGCGCAACCTCCAGTGATCAACGTCCATACGCCCACTTCGTCCTTTGCGATCATTTTCTCCAGTATGGATTCACTTTCTTTCTGTTGGTGCGTGTGAGGGGGATTAACTAACGAGTTACGTTTTGCGTGTAGATACCGAGGACACCCTGCAGTTGTTGTTTGACAAGATCAGCAAGAAAGGATATGGTGAATTCCAAGGGCGACGAGTCCGACCCGGATGGGTAAAATACTCTTGGAACGGTTCAATATGGAACCTAGATGATGGTAGGGCCATTATGCACTATCGTCGTAACCGTACGCGACGTATACTAGAATACACGCTAACGCTTCTCTCGTCGCAGATTCCGACTTCACGATCTTCGTCTGGCGACAAAAGTCAGCTCTAGAATCAGACGAACAAGAAGCGCCAACACTACACGTTCGCAATCCGGAAGAGTCCCTTCCCTCACCCCCAGAGTACCAAAATCCTTCTTACTACGTCTTCAAGAATTCGGCGCAGAATGCATCGTCTACCGCTCAGAAACGTCAGTCTCGTGTTCTGGCCGACCATCAGTCTGTGAGGACCACGGGATCTAGGAAGACGAACAAGTCAAAGTCAAGTACTAATAAGGCGAAGCTGGAGATGCCCGACTTCAGGAAGGAATTTGAGAGATTCCATAGCGAGAATGGAGTCCGGACGGTGATGGGCAGTATTGGCCCTGTTAACAATGGTTGGTGCCAATTTTTCCGCTCTCGAGGGTACGATGAATGAGAACTCACTGTGGGCTTAGTTCGCATGTTGCTGAAGAATGGGTATCGACATGTATACATATCTCGGAAATTCGCGCTGAAGCACGGCTTCATCCCTGCGGACGCTTCGCCAGGATACTATGGATACAGCGGCCTCGTAAAGTACGTTTGTCCGCCCACATATTATTCTAAACACATACTGACACGCATATCTCCACCAGTATCGGCCAATGGCCCGTCACAGTCGGAAAGACACGTACAATGCACTCCGTCTATCTCTCCGAAGAATCCCACTTCGACGTCGTTCTGGGCCGCTCGTTCATGGAGAAACGACAAATCAAATACGACCCCGTCGACCCAACCGACGTGATCTGTATGGACACGGGGGAGAAAATCGATTGCGAGTTGGTTATCCTGAAAGACGGGAAGGGTCAAATCGTGACTGTTACGTGACGAACCCCAATTTCCCGGTTTTTTCGCCTTCTTTTTCCTTTTCTTCCTCGACTCGTTTGCCGGACCCTGACTCGCACATCTGTCGCATCGCCCGTTTTGACATGGACTGGTATTGGTTTGTATACCCGCTTGCACTATTTGCTTTATTTATCCTATCGAATGGACTAATTACGGCGCACGAAGATCGTTCAGTGTCGCGGCTACCTATGAGACCCTGACTTGTGTCAGATTCAGGTTCGTTGTTTGCACGGCTCCCGCTACACGTTCACTGCTACCGACGTCGTGGAGACTGGAGTACGTGTATCCGTGCTTCGAATTCCTCTCTTTCTGACTCAGAACACGTCTCAAACTGAATACCTCGCCGAGCCGCACGCAACACAACGTGCTCGTGCAATTCAAATTGCACCCTGCTGTCCGTTCATGCACTGACACAAGTCAACACGTCCTAGGTTATAAAGCGTCTGTAAAGCCATTTTTGTCTCTCCAATGGACTTATCTGAACATGAACAGGATCTTTCACTTTCATGGCTCTGCTGACAAGCCAAGGTACTGGTATTACTGCGTCTTTTTGCACCGCCTTGCGGAGCCCATTGCCACGATGCCAGGTAACCAGTACACAACCCATGCCAAAAAGTCAATGACTTGCCCTGAAGTACGAATTTACATGCACGAAGACTTCGGAGGACATCCCACCATCATTCTCGGTAGCTTCTGCTTCTATCTACCAAGAGCACATCATGTCATGGCTAATTCATTCCCGCCCTCCGCAGTCATGATCAGCAGGACTATACTGAGCCAAAGTGTCGTCCTTGGGCCCTTCGAGATTTTTTTCATGGCATTGAACTTTGAGCTTGCAGGGGGCTGAGGAGGTATAAAAAGGGATGGCCCCGCCACTGTTTTTCCCCCTCAGAGTGAATACATCACTCACCCACCTTCCTACACCTATCACTTGCACGAGCCAGCCTCTTTCAAACTTGAACACTATCAATTTCACCATGGGTGGGGTATGTACCCCCCTCCCTCCCTTCTATGTGCTCTGTACCTTGAAGTCTTCCAATATTTTGTGACTGACTTTGTTTTTCAACCTTCCCATGTTCTTCTTTCATGCTAGAATTCCAAGAGGTATGCACTTCCAAGGCGAACCACAGGTAATCCATCATCTTTGATGAAATGATCCTCATATGCTATAATACATGTTCTGATATTCACTTTACTCAGACACCTCCACCCGTGGGCCCCAGCCCACAACAAGGCCTCATAAGAAGAAGAAAAGCCATGGCAAGAAGAATGCAAGCAATGTATGTCCAAAGTTACCTCCAGTACATTGATTTCCGTCAAAGAGAGATGTCATGCTGATCTTATTTATGTGTTTTCATTGTAAAGGTTGCTACTGCCATAGCTGCCACCGCCAAGAGGAACTCAGTGATGGCAACCAAGAAAGCTGTCAGTGCTGGAAAGCAGCAGCAGCAGCCTGAGGTCCAGGCTACACAGCCCTCTACCTCTTCTTCCTCTCAGCTTTCAGTTGTACCTTGAACAAGCAGAGTATGCTGATGTGGCAAATGGGGGTGTTCAGTATTGTTGTTGACAGTGATGACAATGTTGTTACGAGAAGAGTTGTATGGAGATGTCAATGTTATAAAACAATCAGTTCTGAGAACCATCTATCATTGCAGTGAGCAGAATACAAGGGTGGCAGAAAAGTGATGCACAAGGAAAGCAATAAAGTAGGTATAACGACAAAAAGCAAAGCTCATGGGAGAAACCTGCCACATCAATGTGTGCAGGGTCTTGCCTACATAAACAATAAGCATCCAAATGACGAGACTGGGGATATATATGTGGTCAGGGTCATCAACAGTGGAGGCAGAGTCATGACGTGTTGAAAGGGCACATTGTTACAGAACATATCTGAAGTCCCGGTTTTGTTTGTCGGTGAGGTCAAGGAAAGCCTACGAGAAAACAAACAAAAATACATCAGCACAAGGGCGCCCGACCGCAACACACGCAACAAACGCGAGAAACGAGGACGAACCTTATCAACCTTCACCTGACCGCCCTTCTCGCCCGCGTCCGAATCCTCAATATACACCTCATCATACGTCGAATCATGACCCTCCTTCTCCCTCTTCGCGTTCTCCCTTGCCAAATACACCCTAGTCACCAACAAAAGCACCATCGAGACGAACCAACAAGCGGAGAGGATGGCCCAGGGGATATGGTTTCGCGGTTGGTATTGTTTCTTCCAGTATTGAGGGCCTGCGGCGTTTCCTACCGCGTAGCCGATCATGACTATTGCGTTTGTGGTGAGACGTTTGGTGTGTCCTGCTGTTGTGGCGCCGACCCAGGCGAGCATGACAACGAAGGGGGCGATCGAGGTGACTGTTTACGAAGACACAGGTATTAGTATTCAGTGTTTTGGGGTTTCCGTCCGGCAAGATGAGAGAGGACCGGGGACTCACTGGATATCCAGTAACAGAACAGAAGTCCGACTTTGTGCGTCGATGGGAGCGCATTCACCAAGATCGAACCAAGAATAGCGACGCAGTAAGCTAGAGCGCCCGAATACGCCCTGAAGTTCTTGAAATACGTCGCAGTCGTGACCGTGCAGTAAATGACGATGACTGTGATACAGTAAAGATAGGGATTTGATTGATAGGGTTTCGCGTTTGAGGTTCGGGATATAGACGGTTGCCGGCGGAGGTGAGGTTACGGTTTGTGAGAGGTAGGTTGGTAGATTAGGTGGGAAGGTTCAGAGTTCGAAAGGTGAGACAATTCGTGAGGACAGCGAAGGACCAAGGTTTGAACGCGTGGTATAGGCATGGGTATAGCGATGGACATTGAGCGTCATCGAACGTTGGGAAGTTCATTGAAGGGCGGGTGGTGACAGATGCATTGTACGGAATATAAATAGAAGGGAGAAAAAACGCAATGCGATCAGTATTCTGCTCAACATTCATAACAGACGAGAGAAGAGATGCAATTTGAGCGAAAAATAGCGTGCATGGGCCGTGGTCCATGCGTGCATGGCGGAGAAGTGGGAGATAGATGGCAGTGAATTTGAAGACACTCACTTTCGACGACACCGTCGACACATCCAATTAACGTCGTTTGCAACGGGTTGAACCCAAAGCCATTAACGATGATCTGCCGTTGGTTGCTCAACTACGAAAGACGATATCAGCACACTATTCAAACACCAAGCAAAACCCAAGCTTGTCCCGTGACCAGCGGGAGAAGATGGAAGGAAGAGCGCGCTTACAGAGTTGGTGACGTTACTGGAAGACCGAGGAGGTAGAGCATGTGAGCATTGGAGAATTGCGAATCGGAAGACCGTATCGTGGGTGCGGTAGAAACTTACGAGATGGCCGAAAAGAAGAAAAAGAGCCAGGTCTTGGGATCGGTCAGGCACTCGATGAACCTACAGGACACATGCAGTCAGTAACGATCAGCCGGGTTTCATGTAGACGGCAATGCAGAGCGAGAAGAGAAGTCGCGACATGCAAGGCAAGAAGGGAAGACAGGAAAGTTTGTTGAGCGGTAAGTGGTAAGGGAAAGTACCGATAGAGAACTGAGAATAGCCGGAAATACGCACTGGTCTTTCTTGAAATGTTTGTTTTCCACACCGGCTTGGTTTACTTTGATCCGCTCTACCGCGATGATACGTTCTTCCGGAGTGAGGAAACGAGCCGTGGCTGGGGAATCAGGGAAAAAGAACCTGTGGTGCAATGTATCATGAGATGAGACTTGTATTGCGAACGACGTGGGTCTGTGGGATACTCTCCCGTCATCCAATGTTCGACATCAGGAGAAAGACGTGTCATGGGTCGTCAGGGATGATGCTCAAGACGGGAGAGGCACACCCACTGAGGAAGGAGAGGAACTTTGGTCCCTGGAGAGATGACTTACCAGAAAAGAACGGCGACGATGAGGGTGATGATTCCGGTGATAATCATCAACCTGTGCAAAGAACGTTCGTACTCTCGTTCAAGAATAACTCGACGTTTGAAACTCGTAGGAAACGCACCATTGCCAGGGCATGAATTTCTCAGTCTTGATGTGCAGTGTACCGTATGCCACGAGGCCGAGCATAACGATCGCGGCGCCATTCATGAAGACTGTGGATCAATGCCGGAAGCCGTAAGTTAATCAGAAAAGAGCTTGTTGGCGAGGAGCGAGAGGGATGGAAATAGATATCGACTTACACCAATAACCCACCCTTTGAGACTGTTCCTGTCTCGTGTAGAACATCGAGGTGACAATCATGAATCCGGGCGTGATGGCACCCTCGCAGATGCCGAGGAATACTCGGCATGCGAAGAGACCGCCAAAGTTTGTGGCGGCGGCATGACAGAGCAGAGCGACTGCCCATATGAAGATGTTAACACTGGATGACAAAGTCAGCACTGGGACTTCCGGTCGGGGTAACGGATGGAGAAAGCGTTAGGAGAAGGATTGGACCGACCTCATCCATTTTCCGACCGGGAGATACTGGAGCGCTATGTTCTGTGGCCATTCAAACACAAGGAAGAAGAGGTAGAAGATCGTCCCGAGCCAATTGAACTGCTGTTGGTTGATGTGCGTCCCGTTCCTACATGAATCCTATGTTGTAAGACACGCGCTCTGGTATGAAGACGCGGGAAGAAGACTTGCATCAAACCTAGCACTGCGGACTATGGCGAAACACACATGTCAGGAGTTGGAACGGGTTAGGATGAGCGACTGTGGCTGCACGCCGAACGCACCTGTCCGAGGGTTGTTTTGTCTGCGAATTGCATCCTACATAAGCTGTCAGGACCTGGATACTACGTCAAACGTAGCAGCCAACTTACATGTACAAGACTGACAAAAGAAGTGAGTTAGTGAGTTGTGGCGTGACGTGAGGAATACTTACCACACATAAGAGGCATAAGATGCCAGTCGATCTTCCGCCTACGCACGAACTTGTTAGTAATGCGGTCCAAAACTTCAGTGTAGTCGAGGACATACCTGACCCTCTCAGCTTGCTCCGAAGTGAACTTGACCTCCTTGCCTGCAGTCAATTGAGCCGCGACATCGAGGTCTGCGGAAGCCACATGAGCAAGATGTTGCTCTGCGGGAACGGTCTTCTTGTCGACCGAGCTGTCCGTACTCGAGGTGTCCATGTCTGCAGAGACCTAGAGAGAGCTGAAGGCAAATGGAGGCGGGGCCAAGGCTGCACAGGACTTCAGTTGGACATATGGTATTTATACATCAAACTCGCTTGTGGCTCGAGGAAGGAAGCAAGAGCCCAGCAGTGCGGACCAGGGCTGAGACAGAGCTAGACGCCCACATGCTCTTCCTCTCGATCACCCTTGTTTCACCCTGTATAGACGGACTTGATCATCTCGCCAGCCATTCTCTATTCTTGCTGCATCTTGCACCCACAGCTCAAGTCAGCTCACCTCAAGGACCCTGTCGAAACCCTGTATTCTCCCAGAGCACTCTTCATGTAACATATGGCCTGCATAGCCCGCTGATCTCCCGCAAGCGTAATGGGAAGGGATTTCGGTCTCTATAATTCCTGGTCTATCACTTGGCCGAGAACGTTGCTGTGAGACCTCCAGGTAAGCCGGTCAGCAAAACAGTATGCGGCTAGTAGCGGTCTCTGATCTTGGTTACACTTTGTGATAGGTACGTACAGTCGTTCCGAGCTTGTCGGTGGACGTGCCATGGTGCGGCCTAGGTAACGGGTGACGGGACCATTTTTGTCGAATGACTTCATGCATTGAGCAAGTAAATTCATGACGAAGAAGACGAGTGTCAAGTGTAAGAAGGTGTAAGAAGGTATGCTGGCGCTGTATACTTGTTGAGAAGTTGGATGAATGTTACTACCGGCCAGTCCGTTCTGTATACAAATCGCGATGCAACAAACTCTCTTTCCGCCGGCTCGGGCTTGGTCGCTTCATGACGATTGTATGCACCAGCTTATGCACTTACCTTAGTTCATCTGCCGCAATTTGTATAGCTTGAGCCCCTGGGGATAGCATGTTACGAAATATTTCAGAGACTTTTTCGATCCGTCGACCGGGATCATCTGGTAGCTCGATTGCCTCCGTTAGACATGGCAACTCGATAAGCCTATGTAGATCTCATGGCAGGAACCCGAACAGCCCGAACAAATAGCTGTCTCACCCAATCTAAATTCGAGTACTTCTCATTTTCATTACCAGTGTTGTTTAACATAGGATGACGACATGGAGCACGGTCGGTGAACTTCACGACGGTCTGACTAGGAGGAACGAGCCAACGGAGAAGACAAAGATGTTGAAAACGCGAGGAAGTTCCTAGTCGTCCTTTCTTGCATCGACCCTCCTCTCGTATTTCCTTCCTCACATTCCGGCCAGGAAATGGTTCACTCGACGTCCTCGAATTTCAGGCGTATTAAAATCTGCGGCCTGCTACTCGTACGTTGAATTATCCTGGAGAGGGAATGGTTATTGGCGGCCCCCGAAAAGCGTATAACTAACTGTCTGGATGTTCGAAGGTGGAGGATTTTGTAATTAAGCATTGTACGGCGCCGTACCTAATGATCAGTAACGTCATTGTCTTCGGGGAAACAGTCAGGGCTCAGCAAATATGCCAAGATATCGCTAGGGCGGGACCCAGCGTACATAAGATGATCCATTTGTTCGGCCGCGTCCTCCTGGATTCTTTCTTGTAGCATACTTCCATTCCTGCAGAATGAGATAAGGCTGTCTGTGAGTAAGGGAAGCATTAGATGCAGCTTGAAGCGTACATACAGCTTCACTTTCCCATAGGTTCATAAACCAATGCGAGCATGATACGTGAATACGTGATGGCAGGGTGTAAATTATGTACTAGCTCTATCCCTCACCAGGTACGCGAGCGTTGCTTGGTAGTATCGAGGGATGAGTAGAGAGTGGAGAGAAACTTGAGCGGGAATTGAACCTGACCCAAGAAGACAGTTTTCATTGAGGGCTACATGAAGGAGCTGGACCAAAAGTTAAGCAACCATCGTCCTTAGAACGAGGGTAGGATCTCCCTGAGTAAGTTAGAGCTCCCTTGCTTCTTTAGCCCTTTTGGTAAAAGAGCGTATACTCTTCTCGCACAAGCATCATACCGTCAGAGACAGACACCCGAGGCACGAGGGAATATTGCCTGTCAACGTCTGCCTGTGGGAGACCAATCATACCTTTTATCATGAAGCTCGTACCGATATCACAGCCGCAAGTCAAGAAAGGTGGAATGATAGTGATTTTCGAGCTTACTGTGACTGTGCATGCCATAGTATTGAGAAGGATGTAGAATCGTCCGTCGTTGTGGTGGGCGAATAACTTACGAACACGAGACGTCACAGACGCGAAGCGAACCGCGATCGACTCGCGTCGGTTCGCGATCGTGTTCAATGTAGCTTAGGCGCCGATACACAAGTCAGTTCACGATGAGCCTGAGCGTCTTGATCGACTAAGTTAGGCCCCGTTTGGACTCGGGCTTCGTTCGGTTCAGGTCGAGTTCATGAACCTGAGAACGTTATGGTCACGATTGTCACAGGATGGTCACGCTAAACGCCTGGCGGTAACACTAGAGGCTGCTTCGCATATTTACTGAACTCTTGTAGGTAGTATACGTTCTAGCACATCATGAAGTACACTGTAGTATCAATAAAATGCTCAAGTTGTATTCCTGAATTTATTGAGTTTATATTTTTTAACGACGCGTCCCAACTTGAATTGCGACTTCTACTAAGAGAGTCACGCCGAGAGCCGCTGGAGAGCGCACAGTGACAAGCCCGATGTAACGCGGTTGCGCGACGAAACCTGGAGGAACGTGGGAACACTTGATTTGGCGGGCGAGTTCCTGAACTCGACCCATCGGAACCCGAATCCAAACGGGGCCTTAGTTGCCCTGAGGCTTCACTACAACATAACATCAAGAATCTGAATGGATGCTATACGAGTAGCGAAAGTCAGTAAACAACGAATGTCTGCATACATCCAAGATTCCTAACCGGTGCTTCACTAGGTCCCAGATACCCTATGCAGCAAGTCAGGACAAACCTATAGTGGTACACTCCATCTAACGGCGCACCATCTTATATTCAACCACGATGAACCTGAAGGGGGAAAGGAAGAGATGTGGGTACGTCTCCCTCTGGCTCGTCTCTGAGATCGACTAAGCTGATCGCGTTGGGATATTCACTGTGCTAGGTACCATACCCCCTCGTCTCACTCGTGACTCGCCTGCCACAAACTCTAAGTGGCTTATACCCTCTCACCGTCCGAACGCGGACGTTCGAAACGTTTACGCTGTCGTTTAAGACGCTGCAGCTCGCCGTGGACGTGTTTGAGAGTATCAAGGAACTCACGGTTGTCAGTACGTCGAATCCTTTGAATAGTTTTACAGCTTGAGAGGCTCACGAATCCACGAATAGCGTCAATACACCAACTATATGCGTTCTTCTACACTCCAAATCCTCCGTTTGCGGTCACGAACGGGTGGTCTATATATAATCCCAGAGAGGAGTTTGGGCGAATGGGTGTAGGTACGCGATCGAAAGCGTGGAGGTTCACAGATATCAATAAGGATTACTCGGTATGTCTTCTTCTCTATTCAATCGATAGGTTTGTCATATTCCGGAACTTACATAACGGTTCTCAGTTCTCTCCTACTTATCCAGCCAAGCTGGTGGTGCCGACCCGCATAAGCGACACAACTCTCCAGTACGCTGGGAAGTACCGCAGTAAGTGTCGAATACCGGTGCTAACATACTTGCATTGGGCGAACTACGTAAGTCAGTCGATCGAACCCGTTTGCCGAGGCTGATGTATAGGGCTTCCAGGGAAGCATTACACGCTCTAGCCAACCCATGGTTGGCATCACCCAAAACCGGTCGATACAAGACGAGAAACTCATCGAAGCTATCTTCCAAACACACTATTCTCCCGAGTCCCGGGCATCCTCAGGGCCAATCTACGGCGCGACGACGACAAACCTGATTATTGATGCTCGTCCTACTACAAACGCGATGGCGAATACCGCCAAAGGTGCGGGAACGGAGAACATGGATCATTACAAAGATGCGAAGAAGGCATACTTGGGTATAGACCACATTCATACTATGCGAGAGTCTCTCGCAAAGGTGGTCGAGGCATTGCGTGAGACTGAGACTGTTAGTGCGTCCGCTAGCGGGAACGTACCCGGGGAAGCTGCTGTCGCTCCGGTATTGGATAGACAGGCACTCAGAAGGTCAGGTTGGCTCGGGCATATTTCTGCTATCCTCCAAGGAACCGTTCTGATCGTCAAGAACATCCATATCAATTCCTCTCATGTGCTCATCCACTGTTCGGACGGCTGGGACCGCACGTCTCAGCTGTCCTCTCTCTCCCAGATCTGCTTGGACCCGTTCTATCGGACCATACGCGGATTCGAGATTCTTGTGGAGAAGGACTGGCTCTCGTTCGGTCATAAATTCCTAGACCGATGTGGCCACCTTTCTTCGGAGAAGTTTTTCCTCGCCCCGGTAGAGAACGGAAACAACCCAACGAGCGGGGCAGAAGCTGCCCAAGCATTCTTTGCCTCCGTGCAAAATCGGTTTACAGGTCAAAACCATATCAAAGAGACTTCTCCCGTCTTTCACCAATTCCTAGAATCCGTACGACAGATTCAAAGGCAGTTTCCTGAGAGGTTCGAGTTCAACGAAAGGTTCCTCCGGCGATTACACTATCATTTGTATTCCTGCCAATTCGGTACGTTTTTGTGTAATAACGAGCGGGAGAGGAGGGTCCCTGGGGCGTTAGGGGAGAATGGACCGTTGGTGACGGAGGCGACGGTGAGCGTTTGGGATCTGTTCAATTCCCCGGAAGAGAGGGAGTTGAATTTGAACCCGGCGTATGACCCTTCGTCGGACGACCCGAATTCGAGGAGACCGAAAGCGGATATGGGGGTGCTGTTGCCGGATCCGAAGGATGTTAGGTTCTGGCATGAGTTGTATGGGAGGACTGATGAGGAGATGAATGGGAAGTTTGTGGCGAGATCTCAGGTTCAGGCCCAGGACCCGGAGTTTGTTGCGCCTGTGGAGAGCGTGACAGATGATCCTGTTAATTCTCCTGCCACGAACACGATTGCAGCAGGTCCCTCTGGTGTCCCTCTTCCTCCATCACCATCACCCTCGCCTGCTCCTGCTGCTATCGGAAGCTCATCATCCGCACCCCGGCTCGCGATGCAACGAGCTGGATCTCCTACCCCAGCTCCTAGGACTGCAGGACAAAGAACGCGACACGAGAGTTTACGTCCGTTCGATACTGGCTCGCTTTCTTCTGCATTCACACTTCGAACTCAACCAGGTTCAGGATCTAACGTCCCACGATCACCTTCCCCAAGTATCCGCGGCTCTTCATCTCTCCGCGGCCCTCCTTCACCTCAACAACAACAGCAGAATAGGCCAGCAGCAGGTGATCTTTTCTCAGCCGGTCGCTCAGTGTGGGGGAAGCTCTCTTCGAATGCTTCAGCTGCTCTTTCAGTCGTGCAAGATGCGTATGGTGGCGTCACGAAGGATTTGAAAGGTCTTACGATTAGTTCAGGTGCTGGAGACTCCCAGGCGGAGTTAGAAACGACGGGTAGCAGAGGGGGTGGGGGAGAGTTGAAGAGTAAGGATGAGCTTGGGAACGCTTGGGCATCTTCTTCGCACACTGGACAGGACTCGGAGCATTTTGGCGAGACTCGGACTCAGACTCAGAGGTCGGGTACTGCTAATTCCCCTCTTGGGAGTGCTGGTGGGACGGGTCCGAGAGCGTATTCGACGATATCGAATCCGTGGTCGACAACAGGACCGAGGCAAGGGTTACCTTCGATGCTATTGGATAACCCATGGAGCGCGTCAACTCTATCAACCAGTGCTTCTTCACCGGCTACTATTTCGCCAATCGCGAGTAATACTCAAGGCTCGAGTTTATACGACCCGCTTGGGTATAGCGGGCTTCCCCACGACCCTTCCGTCGCTTTCCCCGCTCCTCGGCTTACCCCGACCTCGTCAGGTGCGAAGAGTCGGACGTCGCTCGTGTCGACAGAACAAACGTCCTTGTCGAGTTCCCCCGCCGACAAGACGCTGCCTTCTCCGCCTGCAAAAGAGTCAACTGAACCAGACGATCATCCGCCACCTGCATCCTCCTCGTCCTCTATGAACATGGATCCATTGGGGGTGGGAGTGTGGTAGTGGAAAGGACTGTAAGGGTTTTGTATTATATCTTGTATACAGCAGCAGCCACGACATGTATAATTAGCCATTCGCATAGAGGGATGTGGCCATAGTTGTCTAACCGGGAGCAGTTCGCGCACTAATCGTCCCATACCGAATCGCGATGCGCGGCCGAGGTGAACGCGCCGGATTGCGTGATAGAGAGAGAATGAGGTGATCGGGGTCTAAAATCTTCCCAAGTTAAATTTGAGACCCTCGTACTACTTTTACCTCAACTCCTTCCTCCCTCCCACCATCTCCCTCCGCTATCCTTTTTGTTCTTGCTCTTCTAGACGTTAGAGATGGCTGCCAACGGTCACGCACACACCAAGCTCGCCCCTGGCCACTTTTTGTTCACTTCCGAGTCTGTCGGTGAAGGTCACCCTGGTATGTTCCTTTTGCGTGCTTTGCTGGCAGGAAAACGGTCTTTAACTGTTCTTTTCTGCAGACAAGATCTGTGACCAGGTCTCCGATGCTATCGTACGTGTCTACTCGCTGTAGTGACAAGTCGCAAGAAAACTGAAAAACTGTGTTCTCAATAGCTCGATGCGTGCTTGGAGCAGGACCCCTTCTCCAAGGTCGCCTGTGAGACCGCTTCTAAGACGGGCATGATCATGGTTTTCGGTGAAATCACCACCAAGGCCAACATCGATTTCCAAAAAGTCATCCGTAACACGATCAAGCACATCGGTTACGACGACTCTGCAAAGGGTTTCGACTACAAGACTTGCAACATCCTCGTCGCCATTGAGCAACAGTCCCCCGATATTGCCCAAGGTCTCGACCACGGTTCTCTGGAGAACATCGGTGCCGGTGACCAGGGTATCATGTTCGGTTATGCCACCGACGAGACGGAGGAGTACATGCCCCTCACCATCGTCCTCGCTCACAAGTTGAACGCCGCTTTGGCTGCTGCTCGTCGCTCTGGTCTCTTGCCCTGGTTGAGGCCCGACACCAAGACTCAGGTCACCGTCGAGTACAAGAAGGACGGTGGTGCTACCATCCCCCTCCGTGTCGACACCATTGTCGTCTCGACTCAGCACGCAGAGGAGATTAGCACTGAGGATCTCAGGAGGGAGATCAAGGAGAAAATTATCAAGCAGGTTATCCCTGCCAACCTTCTCGATGACCGCACCATCTACCACGTGCGTCTTCTCATTAGTCCCTGCAATTCCCTTTTTCACGAAACTAATGCAATCGATCTGCCTGATTAGATCCAACCCTCTGGCCGATTCGTTATCGGTGGCCCTCAGGGTGACGCCGGTCTGACTGGACGTAAGATCATCGTCGACACCTACGGTGGCTGGGGTGCACACGGTGGAGGTGCTTTCTCTGGAAAGGACTTCTCCAAGGTCGACCGTTCGGCTGCCTACACTGCACGATGGATCGCCAAGTCCCTCGTTCACGCCAAACTCGCTCGTCGCGCCCTTGTGCAGCTCTCGTACGCCATCGGTGTTGCTGAGCCCTTGTCGGTCTACGTTGATACGTACGGCACCGGCAAGATCTCGGACGAGGAGCTTGTTGAGGTTATCCGCAACAACTGGGATCTTCGTCCCGGTGTTATCGGTAAGTCGTGCTCTGCTGTCCGCTGTTATCGTGCAGGTACTCAAATGACGTGTTTTTCTCCAGTCAAAGAGCTCAACCTCCAAAAGCCGCAATACCTTAAGACCGCTTCCTACGGTCACTTCGGTAAGCATCTTTGACTCACGCATGGATGTAATATCCGTGACTTATCATGAATTCATAGGCAACCCGGACTACTCTTGGGAGAAGCCCAAGCAGCTCAAGCTCTAAGGTAGCTTCGAGCCTCGCCTTCACACCCTCCGCACGTCATGACCACGATACCTACCTAGTAACATCCCTGCTGACCGCCTGACTGTACCACTATCTCCCGCGTACACACCCCACAAAAACTCTTCCTAATCGTCATGCTCATCTTTTGCTGCTCTCGACCTCACCTGCATCGGAAGTTCATCCTTCCGCGTATTTATCATCGCATCTCCACCTCTTTCTTGCATTCCACTGCTTCTTCATGACCATGACACCTGTCCCTTCGCGGCCTCGTCTTTCATCTATATCCGCTTTACGCTTCTCCTCAAGCGTGCTTTGTCTTCATACCACGTTGTCATCCGTGGTTTCATCTTTTCACTCCGCTCCCTGCCCCCTTATGACGTTCGCCGCAGGGTCCTTCTCATGAAACCCTCTCTTCGATTCCCCGAGTCGACCTTCACGCTCTTACCTTCTTACCTTACCTCACCGCCCATCTTACACATTACACGCTCTCCTACGGTGACTCTACCTACCCCTTCTTCATCGAACTTGCTTTAGTTGGATCTTTCGCCGTTGTATCAGTTGCTGTCTTTTTCTGTTGGGTAGATTAGAACTTTAATACGAAACGCGTTCAACCGCGTCCATGGGTATCTCTCTTGGTGTGATTTTCTTGGTGCATGTGAGGATTTGGCGAGGGTTTCTGCGCAAATAGAGCAACGATTTCTGCTCTTGTATGGCGTCCTGGTGAATTGAATAAACTGTAAGTAAGCAACAGGTTTCTACTAAGGCCGGGTTTTCAAATTGGACTCAATTTGACGGCATAGAGCGTACGTACTACCTCCGAATAAGCCGTTCCTCCGTCCTACAATCCCAACTGATGTCAGAACGAGAATCATCGCATCATGATGTACACGAAATACACGGAGCGCAGACAGGGTGCGACGTTTGTACTTTCTCTCTCGTATTACCTGTGTGAAGAACGCGACGTTGCGATTCGAGGGGACTGGGATTCTACTCTCCCTGTTAACTTGAAGTTGCGAGCTGTCCATCTTCGAAAAGAAAGGCTTTTCAGCTCAAGTCGAGCATAAGGGAACGCCGCCATGACATCCTCAAGCTCTCTCCTCCCTCAACCCCTCATCCAAAACACAAACGCATACCTACGCGAACTCTCTATACCCCTGGCCAAATCCCTCGGCCTCAAACACCTCCCAGACCATTTCCCAACGATCGTATATGCCACCGCGGGGTATACCACTCTTCATCTTGTGCTTGCTCCCTTTTTGAGTAGGCTTGTTGTACCGAGTGTTTATAAGGGGCTGAAGGGCCGGAAGGGGAGGAATAATTGGTGAGTTTCGCTTGGTTCATGTTGTGCTCGTTTGGGGTTGGTGTGCAGTGATTGGAATGGGGATGTGATGATTGAGTCCTTGTGATGGTATAGGAATATCCATATCGTCTCCTTCGTCAACGCGTGCACGCTTTCGTACCTCGCTTTTCAATGTCTCGGCCACAAGAGCTTGAGGGAGGACAAAGCGTTCGGGTGGCATGAATCCGTTGGGACTGCTAATGCGGTAGCCGTTGGGTGCGTTCTTCCTACTTTATATCTCGGTGAACCGTGCAGAAATACTGAGTGGGAGGTAGACATTTTATATGGGACTCTGCAGACTCCATTATCAACTTCGTAGATATTGGGTTCGTTATTCACGGTAAGAACAATTTTAGCCGCATTCCACTTATCTCTGCATGACCTCTGAACTGTTTCCCCCAGGTATATCATGTATGATGCTGTATACTTTGACATTCGTGAGTCCCCCTAAAATTCAATGTTCATACGACGGTTCGTGACGAGTGGAGGGATCGTAGCGACCGTACCTCGGATTCTACTCTCCCCGATTCTTACTCTGGGAACTGTAAGTACCTTCCCTCATCCCCTTCTGCAGTGTACACGTGAGCTGATGGTTGTTTTGACTTTGTTTGCAGGAGCACACCGTTCCTGAATATCCACTGGTTCCTAGACAAACTGGGCAAAACGGGGAGTACGATCCAATATATCAACGGTATCCTCCTCCTCTCGACCTTCTTTGCCGTCAGGATCGTCTACGGGTTGTACATGGTACGTTTGTCTCAATCATATGCAACTTACTCTGTTGGCCAACTAAACGAACGACGGTCTGTCAGAGCTATGACTTCTTGCACACGATATACGCTGTGCGCAACGACGTCTCGCCCGTCTTCACTATCGCGTTGTTCATTGGGAATATTATCCTCAACTCCCTCAACCTCTTCTGGTGCGTATGGCTTCGTTCTCTCTCCCGTCTTCGATTTTCCAGTGTTTTATTTTGGCCGAGTATACTCAAGAGTCTCTTGCAGGTTCGGGAAGATGATCAAGACGTTGCAAAAGAGGTTCAAGAAGGACGCGATCGAAACGAAACATGCGAATGGCAAAACGGAGTAATCTATCCACTACTGAATACCGGCTTCCGTTCTTTCTTGGTCATTAGTGTAGAGTACTGTACTCACAATGGGTTGTTGATGCTATAATATATGTTGTTCAGTACTTAATATACTTCAAAGGTCGTAAGTTTGAGAAAGAGTCCGGTCGTACTTCAGCTGAGGGGTACTGGCTGTTCTGAATGTCTCCATCATCGGCGCATATAATCGAAGTCAGAAGAGTTACTCAAGAGTTACTATGTGATGTTGTAGCGTAGAACAAGACCTCGGCCAAAGTCAACTCATTTCCTCTTGACGTATGGCTGGAACGCTGCCCGCACGTCTCCATGTACACGTCGTTCCCAAGCGACGAGGTTCACTCTTCTGGTAATCTCGAACCGCAGCGTGTGGTCCTTCGAGTGTAGCAGGCAATGCAGGTATGCAAAGAGCAAGGCATCAAGTGGTGTAGGTTTACTACAGGTTGACCAAGTCAGCTATTCATCATAAACGAGAGTGAGAGCATTGGGAGACGTACGCTGAACCGAGGAACCACTTGTCTGTGCCAAGGCGTTCAGATAGGGCACTGATAGCTTCCTTGTACCGTGTCTCGACTCCATCTCGGTCAATGCGAACGCCATAGGTGGGGAGTATTGAGCCCCATCCTGTGAGGGGAGCTAGTGGTGGAGTGAAGAGAGACTCGACGGGAGGATTGGTTGACGGTGTATAGGGCGAGATGAGTTTCCGGAAGGAGAATGGCTCTGGAGGTTGGAATACGACCTAGTGGAACAGCATACTATCGTTAGCAAATTCAGAGCTACTGCTTGAAATGGGACATACCAGCGCAGCATGCACGTCCCCCTCCAGTAGCTTGATCCAAGCCCGACTTTCATCCCTCGCAGTTTCATCTACGTATCCCTCAAACTCTCCAAGGTCCCCAACCTGCACATCCACCCATTCCTTAATTAAATGCGCAGGAAGCAACTCTCCCTCACCATCATCCTCCATCTTCAAATCCTTCTCCAACGCCATACTCATCGGGACCCTAAGATTCGGTAACCGTCCCTCAAGCGCACCCTCCGGTTGGATGTCCCATCTCAAGTAAATCGCCTGAACACCTCGCAACGCAAGGTACGCTTGCCATTTCAGACATTCGACGTCACTACTGAATAGGTCACTGTTGTAAGATGACTTTGGTTCGGTGGTAGTTGAGGAATCTTGTTGAGAGCGTGGTGGGTGTACCCAGAGTTCGGGAGCGGTCACAGGAGGTGCTTTGTATGGGCCTGCATCGACTGGAGGGAATTCGTGAAGAGGGAAGATGTTGAAGAGGTTTTGTATGGCAGATGGAATAGTTTTCAATGTTTCCATCGCATTGACGAACAATTAGGTAGCAGCGCGACTCAAGCTAACCGACTTCTTGCCGACTTGGCTTGTGTACAACTCGTTGGGTGCACGTGATCGTTTCTGAGCCCATGACGTTTCTGCTGACTTTCAGGTTGCTTTCAGGACATCATGATGTTGCTCACTCTGAAAAGCTTTGGAAGGCCTCCTACGACATGCAACACATAAAGTAACCGTAATGAGAGAGTTACTTGCGAAGGACTCGTCAGTGCTCGGTGAGTACTCTTATGACGTCTACTTATTTTGAGGCGTGGGCAGCTAGGAAGGCATTCGATTACTATACTCGTGACAAGGTGGGTTTGTCACTGAGTCTTCGATTTGTATCTCCCTGCGACATTCTATTGACCGACATACATAGACTCTCATAACCGATATTCTTGCTGCCACGCTGTGAAGTTCGAAGTAGACATACGATGCTTTCGACGTCTCAACTCGTGATTCGAGTCAAATGTGCTTCCCAGGTTCGCAACTCCCGATGGATGACATTGTACATTGCATGTATCTGCACGCTGCGGATGAGGGGGCTCATCAGGTCAATATCGACACTGGACAACGCTTCCGCCGCGATGAGATCCATCGTGATGACGCCCCCCCCGAGTTGCTGGCCCAGGTATTTACTATCTACGTGGATGTATGGGTCTACAACTGGGCTGGGATCTATACGAATCAAACGCATCGTAACGAAGACGACGTTGGTCCATTCTACCTTTGGATCAAAATCACGCATGTCTGTCGATTCTGGCACTCCGTTGCGTGCGCTACGCCTTCCCTCTGGCGATTTGTCGTGCCTTGCATCCCGGAGTGCATGCGGGGGTGCTTGCGAAGGTCGCATGGCGTTCCGTTGTACATTCTATTACGGGAACCATTAGTGTTTGGTGTACAGCATCTCATCGCCCTTCAGGAGCATCGTGGCCGAATTGTCTCCGTCGACATTTCCTACCACCTTGGTGACGAGAACATGAGCCGATGGGCCGATCTCTTCGAGCTAGCTCTACCTTCACTCAAGCAGATAGGCATCAGACACATACAGTATGCCGAGCAAGGCGTCCATGCGCATAGATTCCTGCGGCGACAGCGTATTCTTGCCTTCCTCACCAGAAATAGTCGTTACATGGAGCGAGCTGTTCTGGCGGGTTTCTCGCCCTCCTATATCGACTCCATATTCCGCTCCCAGCTGAAGCACTTAGCGTTGGCTTACTCACCTCCATTTGTGAGCATGCAGTCGTATGACCTCCTAGTATCTTGCCTCGAAGAGTCGCCTTCATTGGAGAGTTTGGTTCTCGACCGTGCAATCCTTCCAGTCCCTGGCTCTCTATCTCGACAGCAGCCTCTGAAGCGCACCGCTACGTTAACCAACCTTTGATACTTGCAAGTTGCATCATACGCAAAATCACCCGTCTATGTCCTGGACCATATCCGATACCCAATCGATACCAGGGTCGTTATAGACGTTGATTGCTCGTACAGATATACCGCAGCCACTTGTGAGACCATAGGGTCGTATGTTGTGCGGAAATTCGTACATGGTGATTATTCTGTAGGAACACCTTCACCGATCCTCACATGCGCCCTGAACATCACCAATGACTGCGGTCTAATGCTCTGGACAGAAACATTCGATACTCTTGTTGGGCCATTTCCTCCGCCTCTGCTAGACTTGCATCTCGTGAACGTCCGAAGTGGTCACTCCTCGCGATTCTCCACTCTACTCTGTGAATTACGGTTAAGTACATTACATACTTTGCGGCTGGAGATGTTTGACCAGGCATGCTTGGTGGGGGTAGAAAGCACAGGGTATGGGGTAGAAAACCTTTGACATAGATATCACAAAGAAATTTTGTTTTATATGTAACAAATCTATGTGGATTTCGGCTGAAAAGAAACTGTTAAAGATAATTAGAATATCATGTACAATTTCTTATTCAGTGTAATTCCAATCCTCTATAATATAAATGAGGACACGCTCGCTCCACCGCGTAGACAAATCTGATATCTGATTGGCTGACACGTCGAAACAAACACGTCCTCTCATTGGCTGGCGCTCTCTGTGGCGCTGATGCTGACTCATTACAGGCACATGACATGGGCGCTTTGTAGCCATTGCCGCTCTCTCTTGCGCTTCTCTGTCCTCTTTGCTTTCTGCAGCTGCTTCCTTGAACTTTGAGCAATACAGCTATACAAAATGAACATATTGCCCTCTCAAAATTGAGCCTTCATGACCCAAACAGCTGTATTAGTGGCCGCTTCACCGGCCAGTAATTTGGAATCTGCGGAGATCTGTGGCCAGAGCTTGAAGTAAATATCAGTATTCAGTCTTTGACTCTTCAGAGGTGGATGTGCCGGTGGGCATTATATTGTCGCCGTTGTGTCTGCTCACTACAAAGCTCAGATTTTTATTCCCCCAACATATAGGTGAAATTGTTCTCTTCAAGTCACCTCTGGGCTGCACTTTTATTGGCACCTCCGATGAGTTTGCTCTCCCTTCATATGCTGGCTTGGCTCTCAAGCCACTCTGTGGGTTGGTCCCTTCCCAATGCTTCACCCATGACAATGACTGTTACAGCTTGCAATAGGGAATTGAAGTCAAGGGACAGGGTGCTCTGGCTTGAGGTATGGACTTGCATTATTGGGGTTGTACCTGCCACCTGAGTGTATATACTGTACTTTTTCGACCGTAATTCCGTCACGCATAACGGCCGGTTTTCCAATACTCCTGCAATTGCCTCTGATTGACAATCGAGGTTCATCGGCGAGGAGCGACCTTAGAGAATTCCAAAAAAATGAACCTACAGTCAAAAAAGTACAGTATTAAGTCTGGTGACAGTCATACGTGTACTTATACTGTATTGTCAGTGGCGTTGAGGAGTACATGATTACTTCTGAGCAGTGATTATGTTTATAGGATGTGGCTCAGGCTGCGTATCCAGCAGTGATACACAATCGGCCAAGCTAAGCTGGCTCAAGCTTATATATGATTAAAGCTTACACACTGAGAAGTATGGGTCTGTCGTATTTCTTTGGCGATTTGTCAGCATGTGTCCCTTTGGCAGTGCTTAGGTGTCATGGTCACCGTGCAAGGCACGGGTCTTCGCTAGTGTCTTCTAAAACTTCATGATGTATTTCTTGGGCTGAGGATTTTCTGCATTCTGATATCTTCACCGTAGAAATGCTGAAAACCTGATATCTTTGCCAGAGAAATTCTGAATATACCATTTCCGTGCCCAAGAAATGCTCTAAATCAAATTCCACACTAATGATTTGCTAGTGATTTTTGTGACGATATTCTGCATCTCTTGAAAAAATCACTTTACACAAGATTGTACACGAAATTCTCACTTTCCAAAACAGTTTCTTTTGAACTGAAATCAACATAGATTTGTTACATATCAATCAAAAATTCTTAGCAATACCTGTGCCGAAGATATTCTGCCCCTAACCCTGTGAAGCGTGATTATGAGGAACAGTTCCTCAATGGAGGTTCTGCATTTCAACGGGCCAAGTGTCCACTATGCGGAGCCCATCCTCTCCATGCTAGCACAGTCAGCGACTACAACCACGGCAGAAGATACGTGTCAGAGTCCTCCTTCTTCCCTACACATAATCCTTGGCCCAACAACCACATTCGACGCTATCAAAGCTATTACAGCTATTCGGTCAAAGGTGGGCGAGTGGTATTCGTTCGGATCCACACAAACCGGCATACATACTCGTCTGGTAGAAAAGATCACATTCCAGTCACCACCACTCAACCCTGCCGATGCCGACGAGGTTCTCGCACATGCGGAATCTCTGGTTCAGTATGGAATCACTCTGCGCCATACTCCTCTCGTTTCCGATTTTACGGACGAAGACAAGGGATCACTTCTCGGTGCCGCACAGAATCCCTTCAAGGGAGCAGGAGGTGACATGCGAGTCCCATCTGGGTATAAACTACCGTTCATATAGTTCACCTGTTACTAGATACCCTCAATTCGTTTGAGGAAAGCTTGCGTTCGGATGGTTCTTTGGCATAGTATGCGCATCCGAGTCTTTTGTGGGGTCAAGTACCATGCCTCGAGAATCACCACTCAATATCAATTTCCGACCTTTCTGGGCTTTACAGCTCTCTGTACTGGCCCTGTATAGACCCGTCGCCTCTGAAGCCCAGTGCACGCGGACGCGGGACGTATTAATCTGTGTGTCGAGGATTGTTCTCGAGAAGTCCTACCGTTAGGTTAGTAATGCTACCACAGCAAAGCTACAGATTAATGAAAACTGCCAGACGAGATAAAGCAAAACTTGCTAGCAGATTGAAGCACATTGATACTACAATCCAATACAACTCAAAGAAAAGCAGCAACCTTGACAGGTTTCCTGACGGCAGCCGAGTTACCCTCGTTGAATTTATAAGCCACCTTGTACGGTTTTTCTACTTTCGCCTTCTTGCTGGCAGGCTTCGCGGAAGAATGGGGTTTGACGATGGGTCGACCGAAGAAATCAGTGGGTACCTGGGTAACATCATAAGTGAACTGAGGTTTTGAAGTGAGGCGGTGCGCAGAACTTACCTTCTCCACTATCTCTTCTTCCCTGGCACGCTTGTTGATCAGCGTAGGACCGGCGCGGTCAGCCGACATCAGTTTGCCTTCGCTGCCGACGTTGGCCTCGTTGTTCCTGTGAAATGACATTGATTGTCAGTAGTGAAAATCTGAGATGCTTGCGAGTCTTTACTCACTTTGCGGCGCCAAAGAAGTTATGAGCAGCTTTGTTGCTACTTGTAGATGCTTCCGTAGAGTTTACGTTGACCCATTTCGCATCAATCTAAGAGAGGAGGAGGTTAGGAACGGTGTATATTCTTAGATACGATGAGAAATACCTCTGTTGCGACCAGTTGTCGGGTCGCAAATCTCGAGAGCGCGATGTCTGAAGCACGCTTTCCATCGTAAGTCACGAAGACGTCAATAGGTCTGCGATTGAGGGGGGGGGGGGGGGGTAAATACAATACGGGAGATTTAGGGTATTTACGCACGGGTCAAGGCGGAGCATATTCTGTCCATCTTCATTCTTCTCTAGCACGAACCGGAGTTCAAGCGCAACCATGATATCGACGAGCCTATTCAGAAGCAGGCGTTCGTCCGGTTTGATTACTTGACTGTTGATCTACGACACGCGTCAGCATTGGGACCCTTTGCACCTAGAGCACGAACTTACGGGTCTCAGGGGAGGGGAGATGATCCTGTTGATGAATGGAGCAAACTCGAGTCTCAGCAAGTTATCATTCGCAAAGTCACGATAAGCTCCTCCAAGCCTAGCCGCAGCCGTCAGGCAACCCTTAGCCAGACTCTGGTAGATCTCTTCGTTCGTCTTCATCTGCGTGAAGTGTTCCCAGTCTTGTTTTGGTCTCTCGACTTTAGGAGCACCACGTTCGTTGAATAAGGGGTAGAACGGAACGAGTAGGTATGGGAGGTATTGCATCGCGGAGTATTCCCGTTCTGTTCGCATTTCTCCTCCGAGGAGGTCATACGAAGAGAGCCATTCGTTCGCTTTCAGATACCTTGAAAAGTTGCCGTCGTGTCTCCGGAGGTTGGCGTAATGTTCGAAACATCCTACGGCAGTTAGTTAGCAGTGTAGAACAAACTTCACCATAAGGAGTCGTACCAATCGCAATCTTGTCCATTGCCCCGCTGGTTTCGACTTCCCTGCATAGTCGAGAAACGTATCTAGACTCCTGCTCTTCAGTCAGACCCAGTTCCTTGAGCCGTTTCTTTGACATTGGCGTAAACAGGTCGTTAAGTACGGCAGTTTGGGACGTATCTGCCTCTTTCATGCCAACTGTCGCCTTCCGGACAACGGCTTCCGTGACCTCTCCCGAGCGTGACTTGATCACCTATATACGGACCCAGTCAGCTGTATCTCAGTGGATTGTCAAGGGAAGAAACATACCTGTAAGGTGTTCAGACATCCTCTCATATCCCCTTGCGCAACGCCCACTAGTGTCGACAGCGCTCTACTCTCGACCTTCATCCCCTCTTCTTCGCATATAGTCCGTAGCCGTCTGACCAAATGGACATCATTCGGCCTGTTCATACGGATGATACGAGCATGTGGTCGGAGTTTAGTGAGAGAGGACGCATAGAGGTCGTTGCAGATGCATATGATGGGCCGTAGAATTGGTAGAACATGGTTCTTTTCTTTATCCTTTCTACCTTTTCGCCGAGGTCGTTCCTGGATGAGTTGGATGAGTTTGTGGATGAAACCGAAATTCTAAAGTGAAAGGGGTATGTCAGTCGAGAAATGTCAGAATCTCGAATGATGCACATACGTTCTCCGAACCGCCGGTCGCGCCGTCGATTTCGTCGATGACAAGTAGGGTTGGCTTCTTGCTCCCTATCGTTGACCCGGATTCTAGGGCAGGCCGAATCCGGTCATCAACGATGTTGGCCGAACGGGAGTCACTGGAGGCGCATATAGTCAGATCGTATACGTAGGGAGACAAATAGAATTTCTACCTAGCGTTGATTTCGAAGACGCTGTATCCAGCATGTTTCGCTACAACATGCGCGAGAGTGGTCTTACCTAGACCGGGAGGACCGGAAATGAGTAAAATCTACAGTGTGCCGAAGTCAGACACGCGATCACTAACTATTCAATGCTGATAGAAGATTACCTTCTCCTTCGGTCTCCTATACTCATCCTGATTTTCCTCATCCCGTAGCCGCTTCTTGGCAGCGGCTTTACCCTTCTTGTTACCAAATACGCACCAATCCCATTCTTTAACCCAAGCCATGACTTCTCGATGTACTCGGTCATCCCCAACAAGGTCAATATATCGTTGAGGCCGATACCGGTCGACCCATAGTGCGTCATCACTCGGTTTCTTGCCAGAGCTTTTGGCAGTCGCGGAGGTTTGTGTGGAGATAGCTGCTGCTGCTCGTTCGCTACGAACACACAAAGACGGTCATTAATAGAACTTGACAAGGAAAAGAATGCAATATTCACCTCGCATCTAAACGAACGGCTGTCTCTCGTGATAGGTTCTCCAATAGACGGTGGATGGGAACGTCAAGTAGGTTCCCGATTTTCTCAGCCCTACTGCTGCTAGCAGAAGCCTGGACACAATTGAATGATCCTGCAGAATCTCGGAACATAAGGGACACATACGTTCGCTGCGATGTCTATGTTCTTTACTTTGCGTCTGATAAATACGGATTTGCCGTCGAATGTGGTGGCCTTTACAGAGGCACGTTGAATTTGAATCGTTGATCTACTTGTAGAAACTTTATTTATTTTGGTTGAAGACAAATCACGTCTGAAGACGTCTCGAGGGTGGGGAAGTTCTTCGTCTATTGTTACAATCTCGATGAACAGTGTCGCTTATAACTCATCAGACAAGGCATACCTTGGGATTGACCAAGCGAGTATTGCACGAAGGTCTGTGATTCAGTTATGGCTACGAAATCTTAGTTAGTGACCGTGTTAAGCACGTAAGAAGGGACATCTCACCGGTGCTGCTGGATAGTATCCCATTAGTCGCAAAGGAATCGTCGTTAAGAAGAGTTGCAGCTGGAAAAGATTATGAATATCATGATATCCTGATAAAAGTATTCTCGTACAGCCAAAACCTTCCGATTCAATCTCCATTCTCGTCTCAATGGATTTGGGGCTTCCTGCTGCAAGTGAGATGCGCGGATTGCAGAACGAGAGGAAGACATACCAGCCATAGACCCAGATAGAAGTCCGTTTGAGGCAAAAGAATCCTCCAATAAAGCTACACAAGCGCCGCGTTAACTGGAACCTCAGAGATATAACATAGCATACGTACAGGCAGTACCGAATTCAGACTTCTCGACGGCTTCAAAGGTTCTTGGGATATTCTCTGACAAGAGCGGTTCTGCACGGAAGTTTTCGGTATCTTCCATAGACGCGTCGGCGTGGCTTGAGAGAGTCCCTAGAGTAGTTGGCCCTCCCATGAGTAGATTAGGGGTGCCAAACGTATCGGAACCATCTTGTGCTTGAGGCAGAGCGGAAAGCATTCTGGGAATCCTGATGAGACGTTGCTGTTCGCGCCTGTTTACCAGAATCAAACGTAACAGAGACCACAAAAGTCAGATAGTATTCACCGAGTTATACGCAGTTAGGGATGGCGAAGAAGATGAAGTGAACCGAGGAGGATGATCGCGCGCGTCCGAGTCCGAGTCCTCACCGCACGCGTTTCGGCGTCAGTTGATCGCGACGCGACCCACGTGACCTAAGCAGTTTAATCCCGCCTCGGAGTTATCGACCACAGCTCTGCACCACGACAGACCACGACATATCAACGATATCAACGTAGAGAGACCGCGAAATCAGAATCGCAAGTCTCCTCGGGCGGCCATGACCAACAAGTTACGAAAATGCGATCGTCCCCTGGACCGCAGGACAGCGATAAACAGCTCTCATTGCCGTGGAATCTAAACGACGTCGCGACAGCCCCAATTTTCTTTCCCAGACACTCGAACGTAATTGCTCTACTGTCCAAGGAATACTTAGCTCAGTACCTCGTTATTGAGCTTGAGAAGAGTTCGTACCTCATGTCTGAAATTGTCTTGACAACGTCGCGCGGCAATCCTTCAAGCACTGTATTGGTGCTAGTCTATCAAAGAGTGATGTTGTCATATAGGCCAGCTGGGAGGTACCTTGTCCATCGTTTCTTACTTATAAGGTTGTGTTGATCTTGCATCCAGGGCAGACCGCTACCCGTCTGTTATCCCATCCACAGACTGAACTCGCGAGTGTAAGGTGCGAAAGAGATCACCGAGACGGTAAGAATCTCTATTGAGTAACAAGGTTGTAGACACGAGTACTTATCACTGTCTAGATAAACAGTGCGAACACCGAATTGCTCAAGGGCTGGCGGGTATCATTGTTCAACACTCAATTTACTACCCTCCTCCGGTCAGAAAACGATATGCCTCGTGAAGATTTTCCTCCTTATGCTCTTCAGGAAGCTCTGGCAATGTCCGCTGTCACGGGAGAGTTCACTAACACTGCCTACCATCTCTTCTCGCGACGTTTTCGTTCGGGAAGAGTGGGGAAACCTAGAGCAGTCTATGTGAATTCTAAAGTTATAACCGCTGCTGGTCAGCATTTTCGAAAGCGTATGTCTCTGCTCACATGAGTCTGCCACATTGCCTTAATCCTGCTGGCGGTACAGAATTCTTGGATGCTTCCTCGAAATCTGAGGAAGTTCCGCATGAGGTCGATGCAGACGAATACGGATACTACTCTGACAGCGATCTTGAGGATGACTATGATGTTGTCCCGGGGGGCACCTCACCTCCATTCCGGAGCAGCAGCAACGAGGAGGTAGGCAACCGCACGTATGGTGTGCCTCAGAGGTTCTAACATCGCTTATAGGAAGTAGAGGCTGCGAAGGAAGCAAAGCTGGAGGCAATTCGAAGCAAGATCAAAACCAAGGACCGTAAGGCTAACTACAATGTTGTGATAACTGATATCGCGGCCAATACGTTAGTATCATGTCGTTACCCTCTGGTGATCTGTCTAACTGCACATCTACCGTCATCATTGCAGTTGGGATGCGCTTGTATTTTACATTCTCACAGGCAGGATGAACTTTGCCCCTCTCCGCTCTGAGGGTATAGAGTCGCGCATGGTAGAGCTTTCACAGTTCAGACACGACAATCCATATTTGCCGTTACCGTGTTCACCCAAATCTGTTTACCGACTAGCGGACAAGGTTAGCAGTTGGTCAAAACCTCATACAGGCACATATCTGACTCTACCAGGTTGGCCTTGATGGCTTGAAGGATGACTCTCTCAAGAAGATCCGTGATTCCATAGGCCCAAACACGATCGTGGACGAGCTGTTCTCCAAATTCTCCTCAAGGTGCGTAAGTTGTTGTCTTTCTGCTACTGAAATTGAATGTTCCCCATTGCAGGTATCCCGAAGTGCTGCAGATCGAAATGGATTACTTCTGTACTCATGCTATAAAGAACCCCGCCGTGATGTCAAAAGTGCAGCAGAGGATCCAAAGTGTGGTCAAAGGCGATTTGCCACATGCAGCTCCCGTGCTTATGGCTATCCTACAACGCATTCCCGATTGCCATCTCCCTGAAAGCCCTCGAATTCCCCTCTTGAAGTCAAATAATGCCTCGACCGGTACCTCCCACAACGGCTCGTCTCAGTCGAAGCCCAAGGAGACCACGGTGCCAGCAAACTCTCGCAATCATTTACCTGCAAACGATGTTGCTAGGACCTCTGGTTCACCTGCCTTCGGTCAAAGTGGCTCTACTTCCGGGAGTCTCCCGAATACGACGTCCGTGACGTCGGCCCCCACTTGCAAGGCCTCTCCGGTCGCATCGACTACGCCTTCCACTTCCAGTGCCCCAGTCACGACGACATCCAGCAGCTTTTCATTCGGTGCCCCCAGTCAAAGTACGGCCACAGCTTTCCCTCGAGGTATCTTTGGAATTCCAAAGAGTGAGGACAACACAACGACACCTACCTCTACTTTCGGATCGACCACACGCCCCTTCGGGACATGGTCTCAAGGTGCCGGAGCGATGCCAGGGCGAGCCACTAAGGAAACCTCCTCTGAAGATACCAAGGGGACGTCAGGACAGGGGCGCTTTCGTTTTTAACGCCTCCTATCCGCCAAATATGCTTGCTACCTCTACAGAGCAGACATATTTTCGGACATTGTTGATCTGACGAGAGGTGATAAAAAGCTTCGGAGAACCACAGTATTGAAGAGTCAAGAATTGACGTGTATATTAATGACGCTGCAGGATTCATTCGAGTTTGCATATTATAGCTGCTTACCGAAAGTGTGCTATGGCCCGGGTATTTGTGTACTAAGCAAAGCCCTTCGGATTATAGGTTTCCCTCAATGGCGACGCGCGTGATCTGATATGTAACCTTTAAATCGCGTCGGGACACGGCACGGGCGCTCGGCGCAAGTTCTGACTAAGAGAACCAGAACCGAATTGGGATGGGCGCGAGCGCCTGCGGCCGCATGAGTATTCTACCTATGCTTTTACTCAAAAATCCACCCATCGCGTTCGCTAAAAATCACAGAAAAAACGGAGAGTGTATACTGTACTTAGGGAGCACGACCTAGCGAAAATCGATGAGGAAAATGTCATACAACGGGTGAGCAAGGTGCATATTCACTTGCTTCAGTGTACGAATTTGATGAAGCTTACCGACTGATGTAGATCACTCGCAATACCGCGCGCAACAGCGCGCGAGCTTCTTTTGGCTTCTGAATGCCTCACGCGAAGATCTCGGCCATCCCCGCGTGTCCCATGAAGAAAACGACGACTTATTTCTCATGGGACACGGTTGATGCCCTGCCTGTACAGTGGTACGCGAGGCTTTACCGTGTCCCATGAAAAATAAGCTGTAGAGCACCCATGGGACACGCAGATCTAATTTCCGATGATCCTGAAGCTCGATCTGACCCTCTATGCTCCTCTCCTCCCACGCGCTCCCCTCCCTTGGCCGCCTTCTTCTCTCTTTCCGGCTTTCCCGGTGCATCTGCTGTAAATCTCGCATACTGGCTCGTGTCCTAGCATTTTTGATGCTCTGCCGTCTTCACCCTGCCTGAATGCCGGCTTCCTGTCACTCATACTGTAGCTCTCCTCCTCTTGACTCAATTTTCATCGCAGTTTTCTCCCTTTTTGTGCCATCTCATGACTGGAAAGGCACAGTTAATAATGCAAGGTATGTACCTCTAAATTCTGAAGCATGTGCTACAACTTTTTGTGTACCTTTACACCCCCTTCCGCAACAAACTTCGTATTTTTTGCCGTTTTCTTCGATGCGCGATCGTGTTCGATCGCGTCGCGACGCGTTCTGTCACGGTCACACGCCGCCGGAGGACCGCCAAAAATGGTAGAAAGCCCGTCACAGCGCCGCCCAGCCCATATCCGGTGGGACCGAAGTGACAGGCCGCGTCACGTGCCTTTGCCGTGTCCCGGGACACGGCAAGCACCGAAGCGCCCTTTGGCGCCCGTGTCCCGTAACGAAGAAGTACGTTCAGGCCTCAGGCAGAATCCCAGGCTCCTACCCACCCTGCCTTGCGTGTTGCTTGAGTCACTAGGAAAAGAGTGAAGTTGAATATCCAGCATCTCATACAGCACATGTTTCGCAAACATACCGTATATACCATATTTAGAAGGATTATATAACTTTTGATGCCACTTACCATAAATGTTTGAATTCTGAACCTTAATTTTGAAGCAACACGCAAGGCAGGCTGGCAAAGAATGTCGGGCGTTTGATAGGGTAAGCATCGCAAGGCTCGAAGCGTTCACTAAAAAGGCAACCAGGACATTGTACGTACAATCTGTGCTTCTCTCTGTCATCTGACCGACACGCCTCCTACACGTCCATTCAATTGACACATGGCTCCCTTCGCGCGATCGCAACTCTCCGATGAAGCAATACGGACCCGTACGGAAACGGTCTTTGGGATTTGCCCTTGTGACTTCCAAATTAGACTGTGTCGTGCTCAACTCCAGCGAAAGAACGTGATCAGCATAGCAGCCACAGGGTCGGGCAAGACCCTGTCCTACTTAATGACCCTTCCCTTCTCCAATGAATCAATTATCATCATTGTGACTGCTTTGGTTGTCCTTGGCGAGCAGTTTGTACAAGTAGCCGAGAAAGCGGGATTTCCCGCCATTTCTGTGAATGCCGAAAATGCAACAAACGAGACCTTCAAGGTATATATTCAAAAACTACCCTACACTCAGCCTAAACTAGTACTCCATAGGACATAGCTGCACGGAAATACCGTGTGGTGGTTCTCTCTCCCGAGCTTCTGCTCAAACGCCATGGCCACTGCGAGAAGTTCCTGTGGTCAAATAAAATGTTCGTGAGCAAGATTCAGAACATAGTGTTTGATGAGGGGCACTGTATCATTCAGTGGGGGAAGACTTTCCGTATTGAATACGGAAAAGTGGATCAGATTTTCCGCCGGCTCTGGAAGGTCCCCGTGTGTATCTCATCAGCAACCATTCCCCCGAAGATGCTGAAGGAGATAGACACCCTCTTCGGGTTCTCAAGCACGAACAGGCTACTCTCGAAAAGATCAAATGACCGAACAAATATAACTTACACAGTTCGCCGCATGAAGCACTCACAGGCGTCCTACGAGGATCTTGCTTTCCTCGTCCCAAAAGATTGGAAGGAGGGGGACCCAGTGCTGCCCAAATTCATGATCTTCTTTGACAGCAAGAACGAAGCGGAGGAGGCGGCACAGTATCTGCGCTCCCGAGTAAGCCCAGCATTGCGAGCGAAGATCCCGTGGTTCCATGCGGGAATGACACCATACTTTCGAAGAGAAGAAGTTGACAATTTGAAGTCTGGCGAGACCTGGGGACTTGCCGCAACGGATTCCGGAGGGATGGTGAGAGTGTTCATTCAGAAATAATGTACAATGTACTCACCGTGATATACAGGGTCTTGATGTCCCCGATATCCTGATTGTCGTACAGTGGAAGGTACCGAAGGATATCAATACCTTGATGCAGCGGTTCGGACGCGCAGTCCGAAACCAGGCATTGCAAGGCACGGCGATCCTCATAGCGGAACCACAGTGGTTCTACGAGGATCGCCTTCTGCAAGTTGCACGTCAGAAGAAGAAGCGAAAAAGAAATCACGACGATACTGGAAACGCTCCAGCGAATCCCAGTAAGAAGCC
>MU275332.1:0-23948 GCA_022160315.1 Panus rudis PR-1116 ss-1
CATGTAATCACATGCGTATCACTGATTGATATATAACAGTGATATCTATGACATCATATGAGTAATTATGCTTATGTAGTACGCTTTCTATGTGTATATAAACCCCCAGTAGCTACCTCGGAATCCCAAGCAGTTATACCTCTGCAACCCTAAGTCGCTAACAAGCCTCTAACCAACAGGTAAGTTACGGTGCGCCCCAGCGACCTGCTTCAACACTCGCCTTCCCAAACAAATTACCTGCGAATTGAACATGAACGTCCCTGCCGGAACCAGGAGGCGGGGCACCCCCACTACCTCCAGCCGGAGGCGGCGGCGTTCCACTTCCGCCTGCCGCATCGGCCCTCCGGTAAAGCTCAGACTCGAAGGAGCGTTGATACAGGTTGTGGATGGCGGCGATTGTACGGCTGTCGACCTCCCCACGAGCAACAAGGGGGCTGAGTCTAGCTACGAGATGAGCGTAGACATGGTCAACGTCAGATGGCTGGCGGGCGAGGGGAATAGCGGAAACTGCAGGAACCAGAACAGTGGTGGCAGCGACGGCGAGAAGGGTGGAGAAACGCATGGCGAATGGGTGGAAATGAAAGACGAGAAAGGTAGCGAAGACGTGAATAGTCGTGAAGGATGAACAGTAGGTAAGGCTGGAATATTCAGGTTGGTAAGCGGAAATTTCAAATGGAGACAGATGCAAGATGGTACTCACCGACTAGCACCACAACCTTGAGATTCGTTAGAGTTAGGGAAGGAAGAGACCAGCTGAAGAACCTCTGCTGCAAATAGGACACCTTAAATACTCCTACCTGGGCGCCATACTGACATGTACATTCTAAAATGCCATCAGGTCAAATCGTTCCTGTAGTGATGCATCATTCCAATAGATTAGCCATACCAGCATACCTGCGCTCAAACGAATAAACTTTTCGGGGACCGGCATACTGTGGTAACGATAGAGCTGTTTCGTCGTAGTGCCGATCGGTTATAGTACTTTGCTCCTGTAACAATGAGGAACCCGCCACTCAATTCGGCCACCACGAAGATTCATCAATGTGTTGCCTATACTCAACAACTTTATCCGTGCAAAGGGTGAGGCTATGGTATTCACCTTTAGGCGATTGCAATGAACTGCCATCACATTGATAGATGCTACTCTACTTACTTCGCTAGCTGAACGCTGGCTTTCATCCGTGACATTGCAGCATTGATATTCCGACCAAGGATCCGCCAACGCAGTGCATAGCAATGTGTTGAATCAATGTATAAAAACCCACGGTAGCGTCCCTTAGCATCCTCCGTGATCGATCCGATGTGTAAATTTTGGAAGCTATGCGAATCTCGAAGCTTGAGGCCTTTTGAGGCCTTAAGACATGATGCATAAATCTTTGAAGCTTGAGCTTGATATATGATACGGAGTGCGACCGACCGACGAGCGGATGAAGCCGCAGGAGTCCGCGTCGCGACACCAAATATTGATCTATCGCTCAGAGAGGGGAGGATTGAGCTGGGCAGCCCGCAAGTCCCGCGTTCAGGCCACGCAGAAACACGGGCTATCCTTGTTTACAGTCTACCCTGAGGGTGATTCAAGTCTCGGAAACCATTAAAGAGGAAGATGTACCATGAGCCTGAGCAACCTAAAGTTACTACAGGGCGGCAGATGCCGCGCGCCCCGAATCGTGCACGTGATGCGGCGATACTTGATTGCTGCCAGCGCTGAACTTTTCGGTCTTCGACCAGACGTCTTTGCAAGGACAGGTCCGTATTCGACCTGTGCGAAATGGCTTGCTTTACTGAACATTTACGCAGGGATAGTGGAATATTTCCACTCGGTCTCATTATTGCGGCCAACGGCGGCTGGTGCTCAGTTCATACATTGACTGAAACCTGGGGTGAGTGCCGCTCAGGGATGCTTTCTCAGTCCAGAGCATACCGTGGTGACGAGAGTACTTGAAACATGAGGTTTCTTTAGCATCATGGATAACACTCTCGGGAAGCCCATCGTCGCTTTCCCCCCCCCCCCCCCAATTGACCCCCCTCATCTGGTTCAGACGCGGCGATAGAAGTTGATTTCGATTTAACCCAGTGGCAGGCCTAGCGGAGATGGCATCACTCGCAAATCTTCCGTTGCATGAGCTCAAGTCACTATACTTTGAAATTGACTGACTCTAAAGCTATACTAATCATACCCTCGATGTTAATTCTTGGAAAACGTGGTGAGAAGCTTCGCAGAAATGGTTTCCGGTCTTACCTCCCTGAAACCCTCTCTATGCATTCCGCGCTTGTACATCGTCTCCTTCTATCATCTTTCTCACTTCCCTGCGTCACGCCGTCGTTTCACGGGGCAGTGGACCAGGGCCAACTACATACAATCTGCGCACGCTGCGTCTCATCGGCGCGATCGGCGACAACGGCGAACTTGAGAACTTCTGCGCCCAACTTCTAGCATTCCGACAAGATCCTTGCTTCCCGGTGTTGGAAGAGATTTATCTTCATAGCAGCCAAGAAAAGGTTATACAATCGCAATTCGTTGAATTCTAAGTGGCGGACCAACTCCATCCTATATAGGTCATATTCATAGACTACGGGTTCAATTCGCGTGGCGAGTTGGAGTCGAGGTAATTTTCGAGCATCGACCGACCACCCCCGAGCTTTTCGCTCTAACCTCGACTCTCCTCGCTTCGACTTCAACAACTCTCGCGCGCAACCTTTTCAACGTTCGACTGTAGAAGTTTCCCTTCGACCCTCAAGCTTCAAGAGCACATCCACATCAATACTGTTCGGTGAATAAACCGGAATTATTAACACGGTTTATTAACACAGGGTTAATAACCGTTTATAAACAGGGTGAATAACTGAGCTGGGGTGTAGGGTGAGTTTTTAACAGCAAGGGGCGTAAGAACCTTGGCAGCCGGGCGGTGCCCGGCCGCCATGAGGCCACCAGATCTGGCCTCTTTTGAGGTAAGTATTAATTGAAGTATGTATATTCCGAGTCACATCAAAACTTGACCACACTGCAGTCGACTGAGCGGAGTCAAAGGGCGCAATACATGGTCTATTCGGATTCCTACTGTGAAGTTTAGAGATTTGGAGAAGACCCTGGCACTGGAAGCTCATGACCATGAAGGAACTGTGCGCATTGCTGCGAACGCGTCGGGTCATGTAATAAATTGTTGGCTCCAGTACTGATAAATGGCCAGCAAAATTTACATGTTCCAGCGACTTGGACACTGACTTGGCACATAGCAAGTCTAACGACGAGGAGTCCGGTGACACATATATTGACTTCCTGGTGACTGGGGAATGTTCATTGCGGATGTGTCGTCCAGCTTGGCTCCGAGTCTCAGCAGCTTCCACCAAACCTCCGCTGTCTAGAGTTGCAAGTTGACTGTACTGCCACTGCCAATGCTAGTAACCGCTCTTCTAACATTCAGAATGCCTCAGAACCTAGTAGGCCAACCTTAGGGATGAGGACTGGAAGTTCTCGTAGCATCCTTTGAATGTAATTCTCACTTATACGAGCGATGGAAAAATTCGAAAAAAGTTAAATTTAATGATCATGTGGCGTTAAAAACATGTTAAAAACCGTTAATGTTAAGAACCCGTTGGACCGGAACCTGTTAATAACCACGGTGAAAAACTCATTTTGGGTTATTCACCGAACTGTACACATCAATTTGGGCCTTAAGGAATTGCATTGATCTTGTCCAATGATTACTACACCCGGCTTGTTCATCTCATCGAGTCCTTAATCACAATCTGTTACTTCCCCAGAAAGAGAATCCAAGCTTCCACAATTCATAGCATGTGTGTATCATACAGATAGTATTGTAGGATTACTCTCAATCTAGACTTTCTACGAGCGAAGTTGCTCAAGTACTTTCTCCGCCACCTTCTTCTGCCCCTGACTCAAACTCGAAAATGTCGTCTGAAGTTCAAATTTGCGTTTCCCAATGACCACCCAGACTTTATGCTTGTTCTCGCCGTCTCCGCTGACGATCTCGTTGTGAAACTCGGGCACTGGGAGGCCGTTCTTGTTGCAATGATCTATACGATTGCCTGTCAGTTGATTTTCTGCAGAATAGAGTAGGTCGTGAGGGAACTCACCATAAAGCTCCGTGACGCTTGAAGTGGGCATGGATTCCACGGAGACCGTGAGTTTCCCGTTGGTGGATTTGCCTGCCTTTCCTCCATTGCTCGTTCCGAAAGTCCTCGCCGGCGCACGTGACTTCGATTGACCGTTTGTCGTTTGCGAACTCGACGATAGAGGCCTATGTGCGCCAGCTTGAACAGGCGTTCCGGGAGGGACGCTATAAGGGGCAGGAGAAAGGACACCTTGTTGACTCGAGTTAAATTGTGTAGAAGTAGGGTACGAATAGGGACTAGGATATTGTGCGATTCCGTTCATCGCAGAAGCAGGGGCAGCAGCTTGAGGTGTAGTGTTGCTGTACATATAAGATTGCGCAGGACTGTAAGGTTGGAAAGGTTGAGAATAGGTAGTGGTAGAGTATGCTGTTGTGTTTGAAGATGCAGGATAAGTTACATTCGATGCAGTAGGTTGTGTTGTATATGGCACAGATGCGGGTGTTGCAGTGAGACCGGTTGGAGTGTATGCAGGACTCGATTGGTAGGCTTGTGCAGGATGATACGTATCAGATGCAAATGCAGAGGCAGAGGCGTAGGGTGTGGAAGCATATTGGGGCGTAGCAGGAGCTTGGCTGTAGGTGTAAGTAGTCGAAGTGGAGGGAGGCATATACGGGGATGGGGATGTTTGGGAATACGCTTGAACAGGAGGTGAGGCCTGCATTTGACCGGAGTAATACCCTCCAGACTGGTATCCGTTCATCGGCGAATATGAACTCGAATACGGGTCTTTCCAAGGTGTACTTTGATGACCATTCTTATCAAAGTTCTTGCCCTTCTTGTTTCGGAATGGGGTATACCCTTTGGACGGCTGGGACATCACTTGTGCGTGGATGCCACTATCTCCGACATGGTTGGACTTGCGTCGTTTGGACATTTGGCCATTCGCAGATCGGCCGTTCGGGCCGTCCGAGCTCATCTGTCGCTTTCGGGGGTTACCGTCGGACGGTCCAGGAGGAGGATGTGAGATGTACGTAGGCGGAGGTGCGCCTCCTTGGAAACGTATGAACTCGATGACGCCCTCACTTGCTGCCTTGGCCACGACGGCTGCCTTTGCATCATTTCGGGTGCGATATGCGGGAGGGACAGTATATCGACGAACTTGATGTGGTTGAGGGTTATCGCACAACTCGACAATCAACGTACATCCACAAGCTATGTGATGCCTTATGAGTTTTGTCAACATTTTGGAACAAAAAAGAGCGCACCATCGTGATCCATGGTGTATTCGAGCTGTGGTTGAGCTCCGTTACGGAGCTTTCGGTATTCGGAGGTTAGCGTAGGGAGGTAGAAGTTTGCAACAGCCTGCTTGACATCAGCGGGTAAACGCGCCTCAACCTCTTCAGCGATAGTGCGGAGATAGTTTCCGACGCCTTCTGACATTGCTAACAGACATACAGCAGTCTTGGCCTCTGCACGTTTTGCAAACCTGGCATCGACCAAATACGATCTGTAGTCTTCCGCTCTCACAAGGCGAAGTAGACAGCCATGCACTGTACTGATCAGTGTCAGACTGAGAAACAAGTTCGAGGGAACTTACAATTCGTCGGCCCAGAGGTCCAGATGAAGTTTGCCGTAAGCTTACTTCCGCGACACGCTTGTAACATCGTATTCAGCCAAGCTGGAGCATTGATGTCAGCAACCGACTTTCCTTCCTCGACAGATTCTGTGAAAGGCTTAGGAATAGCATCATAAAAACTCTGCACGTTCCATTGGGCCACATTTCGCAGGAGATCCGGGACCGGTTCACTCGTCATAGAGCCACTTGCAATATTTTCAGGAATATTCGCCTCAGATTGGAGATAATCTCTGACACCTTCCTTCAAGGCAGCCTCTGCGCATGCAACCTGTGCCTCCGTGGGTGTCTCGTAGGTCGTATCGACCGAATACAAGCGCCAAGAAAGGCTCGAAAGCTGGATGCGCAAAACATACCCGAAAGCTACAACTCGGATCAGCGATATGAATAAAGGTAGTTCGGTTCAGGCCACGTACTCTTCCCCGCCTTGGGTTCTTTGATCAGGAGCCAGTACGGCTTAACTCGGCTCGAAGTATATAACTGACAAGCATCCTCGACTTCTTTCACCGCCGGCTCGAGGATGACTTGCGCGGACATAGTGGCTGGAACGACTGCAGCGTCGGGCGGTGATGAAGACGGATTCACCTGCACATCGTCACTGCCCAGGACGTCAGGGTTCGCTGGTTCTGGCACTACGGGCGTGCTCGCGCGTGTCTCGTCGTCTATGTTCGAACGATCACCATCTTGGGACTGTAGGTACTCTTCCAGAGGGATAGCACCCATAGCCTTCAGATTTTCAGTGACCTTGTCGAAAATGGGGTCTGATTCGGTCATTCGAGATTCCGACATCGCGTCGGTCGCGGTGAGCAAAAATGGCGCAAAGGCAGATTCAAGGAGATGGTAGTAACTTTGGTGGCGAGTGAGAGGAAATAGACGGAGTATACCAGGAGCATTGACGGTGGTGCCAGTGTCAGGGCCTTCCAGAGGCAAGATGGTCCAAAAACACTAACAACACGCCGTCAACACGTCTGGGTGTTCGGAATTGCAGTGTGCCAAGATCTATGCCGCGGCTAGATGTACCCGCGGCGCTGTTTGCTATGAAATTTGGAACAACTCTTGTCGGTTAGTTTGGTAATCGAGGAAATGGGTACGTCGAAGTGAGATTACAAAAGGGATGTTCGTGCTGCAACTATTGGAACTTTGACGTCTTGACTGCAAGAAAGAGTCTCGGGATGGTCAAACCTGTCAAAGGACAAGATCACAAGAACCCTAAGCGCTCGTTAATTTCAATCTGACAAGACATCGCCTCAAGTGTCGACGCGTATATCGTGTTCGTTTCCACAGTCATTGCCTCTGCAGCGTTGTCAGAATGTTTCTTATGCATCCAAACGACGGAGCAGTAAGCACCCTTGAGATACAACAACTATTCATACACGAGACAAGTTTGCCTTCAGTAACTTCTTCGTAGTGAGGCATTTACGCCGACCCAACCCTCCCTCTTATGCGTCTGACTTCAACTTAAAGACGTCCTCGTAGAAGGAAAGCTCCTCCTCGATCGACTTCTTAATGTTCTCTGCCTTCCGCCATCCATGGCCTTCACCTTCGAAGACGATATATTCAATGCGACCGCCCTTCTCTCGGATAGTCTTGACAATGGCCTCTGCTTGATTGGGTGGGACAATGGCGTCAAGGGAGCCTTGCTGAATCTACGCACGATGAGATGGTCAACGAGTTTTGAAATCGATCGAAATGAGACTAATACGCACAAGCAGGGGTGCTTTGATCTTGTCAGCGTTGTGTACTGGCGACCTCCTATCGTATTCATCGGGAATCTCCTTGACAGTACCACCTAGAAGTTTCTCCATGTAATGCGACTCGAATTTATGAGTGAATTCTTCGAGCTTCTTCAAATCCGAGATACCGAAGAACGACGTGCCAACGGTGAAGACGTCTGGATACGAGCAGAGAGATGTCAACACAGTGTATCCTCCAGCAGACTGGCCTCGAATGGCGATGCGAGTCGGGTCAATAAGATTGTGGGGAGGTCGGGAGAGCGTCTGGGCTGCGAGGGCAGCGTCACGTGCATCTGCAATACCCCATTGTCCGGCAAGGCGTTCGCTACGATTGATCTGGTTAATGACGAACATGTTAAGCACAAAGGGTACTCACATATATTTGCGACCATAACCGGAGCTTCCGCTGTAGTTGACGTCCAACCTAACCAGAGATAAGGTCAGCCGGCGGAGCAAATGATTGTGGAGAGAGTACGCCTTACCATGCCCAGCCACGAGAGGTATAGAATTGCTTGGTGAGGCTCAACGATTGATCTGTGCATGAGGTAGGTCCTCCATGGGCACTGACAACACATGGAGGCTTCTCTCCATCGGGTTCAACGTAGTCGGGATTGGTCGGAGGGTAATACACAACGTACAGAGGATCTCCATTTGGCGGCACGAGTAGCTGGATAGGCTGTGGTTTGGAGAACAATTCCCGAGGGAATGCGGCAGCTGCAGATAGAGCTTTGATAGGTGAAAAACGGGGGAGAGCGTAGTCTTTGATGCTTGCAAGGACGATGGAAGCAGGTTCGTCCGCCTTTGCACCAACAAAAACGACGTTGTCGTCCGTAACCCGAACAATATCCCTCACAGTCACAAAGGGGCAGGTTATTTCCTCTATGGCACCGCTGTGCCGAGTCAGGACGTATAGATGACTGCGTCCCTCCCTAACTGCCGTGAAGAGAATTGTCTTTCCCTCCTTGTCTAAGGCAGCACCATATCGGACGCCTAAAGACCACCCAGGAAGACTGAAATCCTCCGGGACGGGTTCGCTCAGGACAGGGGCGACTTTCCCCATCGATACAGTATATGTGTATGGATTTTGGTATCCGGACTCATCGCTGGTGAAGAGAAGCGTGTCATTAGTGAGCCAGATAGGGTCTGCGGCGCTGATCGCGTTGCGTTTGCCCGCGACGTGAATAGCACCCGTCAGCGTGAGTTTACTGCCGGATTGGTCTATAGCAACTTTAGCAACATGGATCTCGCCTCCTTCCCAAGGCATGTCTGGATGAGACCATTGCTGCCAGGCAAAGTATGAACCGTCGGGAGAGAAGGTGGGTGCCGCGTAGAAGTCTGCTCCAGATAGAAGCACAGAGACAGATTGGGTTTGGCTGTCAATGACCGCGAGTGTGTTGACCACATCTGCAGGATCGGGTTTGGTGTGGTCTTCAAGGATAGAGACAATGAGTCGTTTATCTTGAGGGTGAACAGCGAAATCGGCGAAACGGTGTTCCTTTTTCTCTACGAGGGTGTGTCAAAGTTCCATTCGAAGCAAACAATAAGTTTGTATGAACAAACCTGGTGTTATGGCTTCCGGCTTTCCGCCTTCTTTAAGCTTGTAGACACGATTGTCGCCAAAGTTCGAGAAGTAAGCAGTACCGTCATATACAGTGGCCGCGGCACCGCCCATCTATGCAGTTGACTTGGGATCAACTTTACTGCTGGTATAGAAGATGAGGAAAGAACCACAGTATTCATACCTCGTGTACACCAGTTCGTACATTCCATCCCTTCTCAACAACATCCACTCCCTCCTCCGATTTGACCAATACGCTCCGACCGCCTTCAGATGGCCTCTTCTCTATGTGATAGATCGTCGATGTTATAGGATCGACTATGATGTTCTCGACTCCAACCGACTACATCCAATGATGCATGAGTCGGTATGCGATATGCTATCGTAGATTCGAAATTCGGGCAGCTCACGCTTTCTACGAGCGAATCCGAAGTGATGGGTGACTTCCAAGTCCCGTAGGGTGCTACCTTCGGCATGATATCGTTTGAATCTGCTGGAAGCCTAGGTTCGGAATGGAGATGAATAGTGCGAAGGGGAAAGGGGTGGAAGCTAGGGGTGAGCTGAGGACTCCGAGTCCGAGCCCTATGATGTCGAGTCCCGTGACCGTAGCCATGATGTGCGGACGGCGATGAGCACAGGAGACTTAGATTTCTCGATTTGCATGCCACAGGAGAGATACCAATGGGACGGTGAGGAAACGCTGCTCGTAGACGTGTGGTACGAAGACTAGAAAGGTATGTGGACAACATCGACTGCCAGAACAACGTTCACTGCATGTTAGCGTTAGCCGAAAAGAGCGTCGGTTATCAAAACAAGGTATTTGGTACACAATATTCCAACAATTGTCACTATCATCCATACGAAGTCCACAGTATTCAGTTACTCAAAGAATACCCTACATCCCTAGCAGATTCCTTCATGCGAATCAACCTCTCCAGCATAGCCTTCCTCGGTCGTCCAGAGTCTCCCGGAAACTCGGTTCAATCATCCAGTTCAGCCCATGCTGCAAAATGTTCCGAGCTCGAGATGAACCACTCTTGATAGAACCCATACAAGCATGAAGAGTGGCTCGCTTAGCGTCGGGGTTGTAAGTCGCGCAGTGTAAGATATTGGAATTGTAAAAGACCGTCTCCCCAGCTGTCAGCACGGTACCAATCAGCAGTGAGGGAGTGCGGTAGGGTGTCGAGAGGAGTACCCACGTTTGATGGTCACCTGTATGGCTCCGGGCATATCGAATGGGTCTGTAGGCGGGTCTAACGTCGACGAACGAGCCCGTTGTTCGGGAGTGCGCGCGGATTTGTGAGATCCGGGAACAACAAAAAGGCACGAATCTTCGTACAATGCGCTAAAGTGATAGGTGAGCTATGGAAGCGGGACTGAACAGTTCAGGATTGTGCACGTACGTATTCCATTGAACCTGAAGGTATTCACTACCAGTCAGTCGCCCGTCGTTTATTGCCGAAAAGTCATAGTCGCACGTACACCGTAGTGCCAAACGTCAAGAGCCTTCTGTTCCTCTTCTTCGGTCGCGTCTTCGCGGACATCGTCGCGGTGCCATCGCAAGGCGAAGCGATGTGAAGTTGGATTGATGAGCATATTGAACAATTCTGGTATTACCCAGTTCAATTCGCATATACGCGACATCAATATAGCACACACCCATCTGAAGCTCGTCTTCTCCACATTCAAGTAACGCAGTCACCACTTTGATAAGCTCATCTGAAGTATACCACTTCGCGAACACAGGTTCACCAAGGTCTGGATGCATTACATGCTGAACGCCCCAAGAATCCGGGCTGTCATTGTCGAAGGGAGGGAACTGACGTCCGACCGTTCGTTGATGAGGCCATTCACCTGAACGCGTTTTGTTAATCACGCGTTCTGCAGCTGCTTCGAGCTCTGAAAAGAGGTTGGGCGGAATCAGTGAAGGTATAACAACGTAACCATTCTGGTCGTATTGCTCCTTAAGTCTTGAGTGCGTAGACATTGTTCAGTGTAGTGGGTGTTGATGGAATAGGACGTTCGGGAATCGTACCTGGATTGAGCTAAGTTAGCCCTACAAGGCTACAACCTTGTAGACGTGTTCTTGGGTGATGGGTTCATGATGGGCTCGCAAAGCCGTGGGACGAGTCTCAAATTGGAAGGCGTTCAAGATAATCGGAAGATTCCACAGGGTCACTCACAGTCTCGGAAGAATTTATGTGATTGGGTTGTCCAGCTGTTCTACAGATAACAAGCATACTCGACCATGAATTATGCGTTGTATGCACTCATGCTTATCCAGTCAAGTGCTCGAGTCGCTAGGGAGAACGTCAAACACTGTACTGAGTACCGATTCCCTAGCAATCTTACAACCCTGATGGCACGCCACTTTCCACAGCAGCATCGTGCGCACGAGCAAGGAAACCATACTCGGGCAAATACCTACATTATCTCTCAGCTAAATTCTCCAAAATCGCAACAAACCGCAACTCACTTGTCAAAGAAAGGTAGCATCTCCTTTGCTCCGGGAGTATTCCTCCAATCCCTCATAAGCTCACAAGCTACAGCGAACAGAGATAGTATATGAACTCCAGCATCACGCATACGCTGGTTTGCTTCGACTCCGGTTTTGAGATCAAAGGTTCCTGATGCGTCGCTGTTGGCAAAGACAGTATAACCTGCCTCTCGAAGAGATAGTGCTAAAAATGCCGTGCACACCTGTGATTGAAGGTTCAGTACGGGCAAGTCCGAGGAAAGTGTACGAGAGTAATTCAAGGCTTACGTCGGTTGTGATACCTGCCAGAATCACTTGCTTCTTTCCAGTGGCTTCTACGGCCGCTCTAAAATCTGCGTTATCCCAAGCGTTGACCTCTCCGTTTCGCTTGATAAATGGAGCATCTTTATGCAGAGAAGTGATCTCCGAGGGAAGCGGTCCATTAGGTCCTGATACGCCATCGTCACATCAAAATTCAGAAGTACAACATACTGACTCTCAGGAACTTACCAGTCTCGGCACTTGAAGTAAGGACCACGGGGAGATCGAACACTTTCGCGAGCTCGGAGTGAGCGAGGATGTTACTCTTTGCTGCGACGGCACCTTGGTCACGACACATCTGAAATAGGCCTTCTTGGTGGTCGACGACGAGTAGGACGGCTTTGGTTTTGTCGAGACGTTCGTATTTGAAAGACATGATGGTGACGATGATGATGCGGTGTTCAGAAAGTAGGAATGTAATTCCCCAATGAGTTAGATGACCCTATGGACCTTGTTGCTGAGCAGCATGGTTTTTATACGCTTTTACAAGCGCTTCCGGGTCAATGTTGTATGTAGTGCCTGGGTAAGCTAGAGAGCTTTGGGCACGGAGCTCCCTCGTCTCGAACCAAGAGCATGCAAGAAGTCCGCTCAAGTAGCGAGGGAAACATGGGAGAAGACGCACACTCACCGTCCGACGGCCGTACGTGATGGGAACCTTGACCTCTTTACGGTGTCGCTTCGAGTGCACCTGTCAAAGGAAGTTTCAAAGCGGGCTTGGTACGGATTATTGAAGGAGTGAGGTTATTCCTCGTGAATGGTCCTCCAAGATCGCAGGTCGCCCCGGGTAGCGTCAAAGACCGGAGCCCCGAGCAATGCGGGATTCGGATGCAATAAACGATAGCGGGAGGACATCGAGGAAGTTTTAACTCTGTAAAAGGAACGGTCGGCGCTGGTTAGGTAGAGTTCATTCATGCTCGCGCTTGGTCGCAACCACGCTACCGTCTAATGAAAGCCTAGCGTGAACTTTGTGAGCGAAAACAACAGATGTAGATGAGGAAGTCCGATGTCAGAAAAAGTGAGTTTGTTTGCGGCACATTAATACAACATTAAGGAGAATAGTGAGAGCATTTGCAAAGGAAGGTACGGTGGTGTATGCTACGCGCCAGATCCGCCGAGCTAGTAATGACAATGTGAGCGTCATTCTGGCGGGTGTACTGCAGATTGCTTACCTGTTCTAGATGCGCATCTATAACATCCTCGTCTTGCATTTCGTGCTGCGCCACATCAGGTCATTGAAGCAATCGGGATAACGGAGTACTTACATCCAGGGGCGTCTCATTGGGCTGCAGCCGTGTCCCGTCGTATTGGAACTTGAGAGTTCCTAAGCAACAACCATTAGATGTTTTGCAGATAGCACGGTCATCGTATTGGATCAGGCTCTACCTGGTTCTTTCCCAAACCGTTTCTGCAATGTACCATGCTCAGTAAGGAAGCTCAATAAGGCAATCAGAGGTCGCACATACTTCAGCAGCCTCAAAAATCTTCTTGAAAGGAGTGTTGGATTTGACCTTCACTTGGCATGCTGACAGTGCTGTAAGAAAATCTGCTCTCCGTCAAGCACTTCGATAACGCACTTTGTCCTTCGTGGTTAATGACAAGATTGAGCTTGGGCTTGACGTCCTCCTGGTGCTCGTCTGACATGTTCAGTACCGCTGAGTAGAATTTTCTGCAGTGGCTCGGAACAAAGTGGATGGAGGTGTGGAGGTCAGTGAATTGCCTCGCGTCCGACGCGACCTCGCTATGCTAAACACGAGAGCACGTGCGCCGGCGCTTGCGCCATGCGCGTTTTAGGCAATTTCCGGGTCTAGCCGAAAGGCGTTCGCGCGTTGTGGGCGAGTGCCAAGTGGCCAGCTTTCTCTAAGTTGCCTCTCGTCATCGTCGTCGTGTGAGCTGCATTGGAGGGTCGGTTTGGTCGAATACGTTTTGTAGAGCGTAGATAGAGGTCGCGAGAGAGAGAGAAAATGTCGCTGTCGACGCCGTCGGAGCTGAAGTCATTGGTCAAAAAGCTGCAACAGTCATCAACCGATGAGGTACGAGTGAATTTCCCTATGGCGTTGCTGTTGCTGCCCATTATAGTGGCGCATTACTGATGTCGGTGGCTGTCGAACGGTGTAGGAGACGGTGGGCATTCTAAATATCTTCAAGCAGGAGGCGAGGATCACAGAAGCAATATTGAGGGTAAGTCTATCGTTCTGCATTCTCTCATATGACATACTGAACTGTGGCGCCGACCAGGAAAGTAAAGCAGGTCTTGCAGTTGGAAAGCTTCGGACACACCAGTCGAAGCAAGTGTCAGATTTGGCGAAAGAAATTGTCAGGAAGTGGAAGACCGAAGTGGACAAGGAGAAGCAAGGCAAGAATGCTTCATCACCATCCACCTCCAAACCCCCTGGTATGTGTCCAGGCTCCGTGACTTGATACCTATTGCTCACGCTTGAATCAGCTCGTAAACAGTCTGTCGCATCTCCATCAACTCCGGTCACCCCTACCTCCACGCTTAACAACTCCAACTCAAAGGTCGAGCTTCGCTCGGCCAAGACCGATGGCGTGAAGGTGAATGTTACGGGCGATAATACCCGGGACAAGTGTATAGAGCTTATCTATGACGCTCTCGCCTCCGACTCTTCTGCTCGTACGTGTGGGATGTTGCTGTCATTTAACCTGCCTAATGATCGTAACTGCAGCCATCGAACAAATTCTTAACAAGGCGAAGGGTATCGAGGCTCAAGTTTTGTCTGACAATGGCGGTACCACAGCGGGGTATAAGAGCAAGATTCGCACCTTATATGTGAACCTGAAAGACAAGAACAACCCCGGATTGCGAGAAAGCGTCGTGTCTGGCGATATCCCCGTTGCTAGATTTTGCAAGATGTCCAGCCAGGCATGCACCCTACTTCTCGGAATTGTACTCTATCACTAACTTTGATGGTACAGGAAATGGCTTCGGAAGAGCGCAAGGCAGCTGACCAGAAGATTGCTGAAGAGAACTTATTTAAGACTCTCGGAGCTGAGGAGGTCCAAGCTGAGACCGACGCGTTCCAGTGTGGTCGTTGCAAACAGGTGGGTTTGGGCAGTCTGCTTAGTAGTGATTTCGTAGTAACCTTGTTGTACAGCGCAAGTGCCGCTACCGTCAAGCCCAGACGAGGAGTGCTGATGAGCCTATGACTGTGAGTTCCCTATTCTCTTGTACTTCTATCGCCGTTCTGACGTCTATCCTTAATAGACATTTGTAACGTACGTGTCTGATTTTCGTCCCCTAATTGCAACTAACATGCGTTCCCCGATAGATGTACCGTTTGCAATAACAGGTAACTTCCAATTTTCTTCAGCTATCGAACCATATTAATCGTTATTCGCAGATGGAAATTCTCATAAACTCTTCATCAAATGTCTCCCCATTCTTCCTACTTATTTCCCGCTTGCCAGTGCTCAGTGTGTAAATTAAGCCTCTGCCTACACTTCACATCTTGCATACCCTTTGCTTCTGCTCTCTTTTGATCGTAGAGTACTTCTCATAGTAAACGATGTATTCGACCTGTACCATTCAATATTCAAGCTTCAAGTGTCGTTCTTGGTGACTTCGCGAGTGAGTCGGAGACTAAGAATCCTGTGCAAAACATATGGGAGTGCATACAAGCACTAATTATCAGAGTCAGTTCCATAAAATGCATTCGCCACTCTCTCGGCGGCAGGAAAGTAAGGTGACCTGAACGGCTCCCTAGTCTCCTCCACAGACATTCACATAGGAGACGGCCATTTTCTGAAGTCGGGTTCCCTCTTCCCGCGTCATCATTGCGTTCGATATTCAGACACTCAATTGTTAGGCAGAATATAAAGCTAGTCATTGCGCACGCGCTACTGAAAATAGTCTCAATCACAGTACATACTACTTCATTAGTTAGCTATAAACCTCGTCTGTTAATGTAGTACATCCACCACACTCATCAGACACCCTAATCAAGCTCGTTCAATCTGCGACGGGGATATATGAGCTATAGAACCAGAAGAAGTTATAATCAACGACTTACGAGAAATCGCGCCTGTTGTTACTGCCGCCGCCGAATCCCAAAATCGGGCCCAGGACCTTGGTGAAAATGCTGAAGATTCCGGCACCCGACTGTTCATCTTGGCCGTCGGCGCCAGCGTCCTCAGCAGCTCGGGCGAGGAGTTCGATCAACTCGCGCTTCTCGTGCTCATGAAGGTCGAGGTTACTGCAACAAACCAAGATCAGCATCTGGGTTGACCAAAGAGGACTTCGTGTTTGACTCACTCTACGATGTCACGAGCGATCAACTCGTGCATCTCGTATTCACGTCGCGCAAGCTCATCGTAGTCACGCTTCTGGGGAGGATAACCACCTGCGGCCATGCTTGGGTCTTGGGCGTACGCAGCGTTAGGGTCGGCGTAGCCAGCAGGGGCAGCGGCAGGGGGAGGAGGGGGAGCTTGTTGGTTCTTGTTCTTGTCCTTGTCAACGATACCCAACTTCTCCCCGATCCAATGGAAGAGTCCAGCGCCGGACTCCTCGTCGCCCTCAGCAGCCCGAGTAAGCAGTTCCATGAATTCGCGCTTCTCAGGGACGTCACGACGAGAAAGGTGGCTGAACGTACAATAAGAGGTCAGTAAGTATCGACAGTCTGAAATTGAGAAACAAATCTGGGTGGACGTACTCAACAATCTCACGAGCGAGCCACTCGTGCTCATCGAAATCACGGCGAGCAAATTCCTCGAATTCGATAGCACGCTTCTGAGGAGGGTAAGCACCTCCGGCCATGCTTGGGTCAGCATAGGCAGCGTTAGGGTCAGCATATCCAGCGGGAGCAGCAGCAGGGGGAGGAGGGGGAGCTTGTTGGTTCTTGTTCTTATCCTTGTCAACAAGGCCCAACTTCTCGCCGATCCAGTGGAACAGTCCCGCACCAGACTCCTCGTCGCCGTCGGCAGCCCTGGCGAGGAGGTCGATGAACTCACGCCTCTCGAGATGGGTAAAGTCATCAAAATCACGCTTCTGGGGAGCAGCCATGCTAGGGTCCTGGGCGTACGCTGCGTTAGGGTCAGTAGGCATGCCTTGAGCCGGAGGAGGGGCAGAAGCACCACCCTGACCGCCCTGAGGAGCATTGACCATCACGACCTGCGAGTTGCCGGAAGACTGGCCCTTGTGCTTGTCAACAAGACCCAACTTCTCGCCGACCCAGTGGAACAGACCGGCACCGGATTCCTCGTCACCCTCAGCAGCGCGAGCGATCAGGTTCATAAACTCGCGTCGCTCAAGATGAGAGAAATCTTCGAAACTACGCTTCTGAGGCACGGCGGCCATGCTGGGATCTTGGGCGTATGCAGCGTTGGGGTCGGCAGGCATAGCTTGGGCAGGGGGAGGGGCAGAGCCGCTACCCTGAGAGCGCTGGCCCTGAGGAGTGTTCACAACGACAACCTGAGAGTTGCCAGAAGACTGGTCCTTGTGCTTATCAACGAGGCCCAACTTCTCGCCGACCCAGTGGAATAGGCCAGCGCCGGACTCCTCATCGCCCTCAGCAGCGCGAGCAAGTAGGTCCATGAACTCGCGACGCTCGAGATGGGAGAAGTCATCGAAATCACGCTTTTGGGGAGCGGCCATGCTCGGGTCCTGAGCGTACGCGGCGTTGGGGTCGGCAGGCATGCCTTGAGCAGGAGGGGCAGAGGCACTACCCGGCTGACTCTGCTGACCCTGAGGGGTGTTCACGACGACGACCTGAGAGTTACCGGAAGACTGGCCCTTGTGCTTGTCAACAAGACCCAGCTTCTCGCCGACCCAGTGGAACAGGCCAGCGCCGGACTCGTCGTCGCCATCGGCAGCCCTGGCGAGGAGTTCCATGAATTCACGTCTCTCGAAATGGTCCTCACGAGTCTCGAGATGTCTGCATGAACAACGACATGTCAGCATTGTGGGCACTGTCGTCGATATGTGTAAGCCTAGACTCACTCATAAAATGCACGTGCAATCAAGTCCTCCATCATTTCACGTCGCGCAAGGTCTTCATAATCCTCAAAGCCACGCTTATAGGCACCTTGGGCGGCCATGCTCGGGTCCATGGCGGCACCTTGAGCAGGAGGGGCAGAGGCACTACCCGGCTGACCCTGCTGACCCTGAGGGGTGTTCACAACGACGACTTGAGAGTTTCCGGAGGATTGGCCCTTGTGCTTGTCGACGAGACCCAACTTCTCACCGACCCAGTGGAACAGACCGGCGCCGGACTCGTCGTCGCCCTCAACAGCGCGAGCGAGGAGTTCCAAAAACTCACGCTTCTCGTGAAGTTCACGACGAGAAAGGTGGCTGGTAGAAGCGATGGTGTATCAGTATCATGAATGCTACGGCCCGTGGAGCTTCGGTATGTAGACTCACTCTACGATCTCACGTGCAAGGAGTTCGTGCTCATCATACTGACGGCGTGCAAGGGTGTTATAGTCTTCAGCATAACGGGCCTCGAGGTCGTAATATTGATCGCGAGCATAGAGGTCCGAGGAGCCGCTACACAGAATGTCAGCAAGTTGGCTCTGGGGGTTAATAGAACCGATGGATCAACTTACGGGGTGTACTGAGCGAAGACCGAGCCAGAAGCGGCAGCAATAGAAAGCAAAGCAATGAGGGTGGTCTTGGAGTTCATAATGAATGTAAATAAGTTTAAATTAAAAGACGAAGTTGTTGCAAAAGTCGTGACTGTGAAAAAGCGATGGCTACATCGGTCTGTTAGCAAGAGCAGGATAGACGGGGTAGGGACATTATGACACGTACCGACCAGCACCGAAAGGAGAAAGCGAATGACTAGCAGTGAGGACGCTAAAGAGGGACCTGGGGATACCGCCCCATCCCGGGGGTCTATTTAACTGCAGGCGTCAGAGTAGATGTGAGACACCCCGTTAGATCGCTAGCCTCCGGGTGATCCATGTCGGAGGATCAGAAGGTGATACACGCACATTGATGCTGCGAAATTGGCCAGTCACCTACTGTTGTTGAGTCCACTTTTCATTCTTGAGACAACGCATCAAATCAGTGCTCATCAATCGTCTCCCGCCCTGTCAAGCATCGAGACCACATAGCAACCTAGCATCTGCCTGCTTTCTCGACGGAAACCAGTGCGAGTTTAGAAGGAAAGACATAGATTATATGTAGCCTCTAAATAGATGGAACTGTTGAACTTCAAGCTTTTAGTTTCCTCAATACTGAGCCATCCAGCAAGGCGGGATTCGGGGTGGCGTGGTTGTATACGTACTACGTAGTCCCCTGGTCCCCCTTGTTTGAGGTCTCCCGGTTGATGTCGATTAAATCGGCTCCCTCGGCGGTCGCGTTGCACCTTTTCCTCCGCCAGTCCTCCACCTCGCCATCAGTCCGTCAACATACCATGATCAGTCATAATCTCCTGATACTTATTTTTCCTGATATTGGAACGCTATCGGAGCCTGGAGGTTGACCGTGATCGAAAGGACTTGCATCGTAAATTGGATGTACCATGCAGTACATCAACGTAAATACTGGTTGAGGCCTGACAAGGCTATGTAAATCTATGATTCGGTGTCTGAAGGTGTTTGAATGTTGCATTCGCCAAGACCATTGTACCCGGCGGGGTCGGCTGACAGCGGGCTAGCAGGGTGTTCGGTGAAGTCTAGCGATTGCCTGGCGACAAGGAATTGCCATGTTTGAGATGCATGCCTGAGCATGACAAACTGAAGTGCGTACTATGTTTCCCGCAAAACTTGGACTTACCCATGACTGAAATATTACGAGTACATAACACGAATTGAGATGGCCCATTTCACTCCTATATGAGTCACTCCTCCGGTGTTGAGTCTAAGTCTATAGAGGTCTGTTACCGTCTGTACCAGTCTCGGGCATGGTGGGAGAGCTGTACGTTGTGCAGCGGCACTGCCAGCAGACGTAGTTTTCCCTTTATGGATTCATAGACGCCGGGAGACCCGGTCATGAATTTGAATTCCAGGGTTTGTGTCTTAAGACTGTCTCTGAGGGTCATATAAGGCTCTCCAGGGCGCATCCATGCGACTGATGCTTGTGAAAACGGCAGCCGTACGATCAAAGTTGCGGTAGGAACTGGTAGGAGCACCGTCAAAACACTATACATATCAGAGCATGACTGAGAAGCGTTTGGAAGAGAGCGGTTCAAGCTGGTCAACGAAGAATCATGTTGAATGTTCACCTTCGTAAGTTATCTCAACTACGCCGCATCTGACTTGACATGTCTGATAGATGTCCTGAGGTACGAGTTTTCTTCATCTTTCTACGTCTGCCAGGGGGAGACTAACTTAGCATCAAAGCCAGCAGCATGCTTGTTTCCTTGGCTTCCAAGGCCTCGTCGGTCGGCCTTGACTCGGAGCTCGCTGCTTCACAGTGCATCGATTTCTCTAGCGCGTTTTGCACTGTTTTGCAAGAGGCGGGCAGAAACAAATCTCTCGACTTTGTACAATGTTGACCTGCTTCGTTCGAAACTGGTGTCCGTGACATTTTCTTACATCTATTTCCAGAGGAAAGAATAGGCCACTCTCACGAATCAGCCATAAGCATTTTCCCCCAGCGGTCCTCCTCTATCCGACTTCGAGCCTCCAATATCCTGCCAAGAAACATCTGACTTCTCCAGTCCCCACATTACGACACGTCCTCCGGTCATTGGGAACTCTCAGACGACTTCTTTCCATATATTCTAAAGATAGAAATGCTTCATAGTCTTCGCTGCGGACCGCAGTGAAGAAGAAGCATTGAGGTCGTATGGTACGTTCGTCATATGTCTTCTCGGATGAATTGTTCATTGTATGATTGGACGCTATGTATAAGGTTGATTGGCCGGTTATTGTGCATTTGAAGTACATTTTGAATGTTTACGATTTGGAAGAATGTTCAATGTATGACATCGCTTCAGGTAGGTGGGACTCGTTCCTGCGAGTATGGCTCCGGGTGTTTTCCTCAACGTCATCAGGTATTCTTACACAGAGAAGGACGGTCGGCACCATATCTGTCTTACCCCTTCACTCTTCTGCCCAGTATCTCCAAGATGGAACAACGCTCCGAGTTGGTCATCATCTCATACAACGCACAGACGCATACTCGTCGTACATCGTGCTTCACGTATGCTTGAACATTTAACCCATGGACCATCACCGTTCCTAACAATTCCAACGCCCCGGCAACCGAGAGCGGCGCCCCGCCTCTGGTTAACTGATCATACGGTCGGGTCACTTGGTCAACCTATCCCCTTCGACATCCCATTCAGCAGACATATTCGCCTTTTTCTTCTATCGTAATCGCTTCCCCATCCTTCTTCAGTGGAGATTATGTGGGATGTGCTTCTTGCGCAGATCCCGAGACTGGGCTTGGCTTACCAATGGGCATGTCTTGTGGAGTGATATAAAGAGGTGCGTTTGGTAGGTGAATGTACCTCGTCGCTCTGACCATTCGGAGGCGTTGGCCTAAACTCGTTCTCCCTAACTCGTCATGGCGTTCATCCAATCTCACTTCGTTCTCCTCTCACTTTCCCTTCTCTTCGCTCAACACAACTCATTCGTGTCCGCACAAGTCAACCCACCCATCACCTACTCATTCCCCGATTGTGCGAATGGTCCTCTGAAGACGAACGCGATATGCGATACGTCCAAGGACCCTCTCACTCGTGCCAAAGCGTTAGTGAACGCTATGACTGTCGATGAGATGGTGAACAATACGGATAACTTCTCGGGTGGTGCACCTCGCTTGGGGTTACCCCCGTATCAATGGTGGTCCGAAGCTCTGGTGTGTACTAAACCATTCCTTGCGCGTGTTTCTTCAATTTCAACTAAACACGATGTTTTATTTTCGTGTGTAGCATGGCGTTGCCAGTAGCCCAGGTGTAACGTTCGCCCCGTCAGGCGAATTCAGCTATGCAACTTCATTCCCCCAACCCATCCTAATGGGCGCAGCCTTCGACGACGACCTCATCAAAGCCGTCGCAACCGTAATCAGTACCGAAGCCCGCGCATTCAACAACGCAGGCCGAGCCGGCTTAGACTTCTTCACGCCCAACATCAACCCATTCAAAGACCCACGCTGGGGAAGAGGTCAAGAAACTCCAGGAGAAGACCCCTTCCATACATCCGCATACGTATTCCAGCTCATTCAAGGATTACAAGGTGGTCTGGACCCAAAACCATACTTCAAGATCGTCGCCGACTGCAAACACTTTGCCGCGTACGATATGGAGAATTGGCATGGGAACGTCCGGTATGGGTTCAATGCGATTGTTTCGCAGCAGGATTTGAGCGAGTATTATTTGCCGAGTTTCCAGAAGTGTGTGAGGGACGCAAAGGTTGGGAGTGTGATGTGTTCGTATAATGCTGTGAATGGTTTCCCGAGTTGCGCGAGTCCGTTCTTGTTGCAGACGGTGTTGAGGGATCATTGGGGTTTCACGGAAGATAGGTGGGTTACGAGTGATTGTGATGCTGTTGGGAACGTAAGTGATTTCTTTCATTGGTATTCCTAATTCAATGTCTCTAAACTTTGTGTGGTGAAATAGGTGTTCGACCCTCATAACTTCACTTCGACTCTCGCGGGCGCTGCCGCCGTCTCGCTGAATGCCGGAACTGACGTCGGTACGTATTCTACTTCGCATCTTCGCATTCGCCTTGCTCACAATCTACCGCATCATGTAGATTGCGGACTCACTTATGGACAGAACCTCGGAGCAGCTCTCAGCCAAAACCTAACCACTGTTGACAAGCTCAAGACGGCTCTGACGAGACAATTCGCCTCACTTGTCCGGTATGTCACTTGCAATCCCTTTCGTAAAGATACTGAGCTAATTCTCCCGTATGGTAGACTCGGGTACTTTGACCCTGCCTCAAAACAACCTTACCGTCAACTAGGGTGGAAAGACGTCAACCTCCCCTCCTCCCAGCAACTCGCGCACAAAGCCGCTCTGAAAGGACTCGTCCTCCTTAAGAACACCGGTATCCTCCCACTCTCCAAATCCATCAAAAAGCTCGCCCTAATTGGGCCCTGGGCAAACGCCACGACCGAAATGCAGGGTAACTATCAAGGCGTAGCCCCATTCCTCATCTCGCCTATGATGGCTGCCCAACAAGCCGGATTCGAAGTGACGTTCGTAGAGGGTACGAATGCGAGCACGACTAATACGAGTGGGTTCCCTGCTGCTGTTGAGGCTGCTAAGGGAGCGGATGCGGTCATATTTGCGGGTGGACTGTGGGAGACGATTGAGAGGGAGGAAGTGGATAGGGAGACGATCACGTGGCCTGGGAATCAGTTGGACCTTGTGAGGGAGTTGGAGGCGACTGGGAAGCCTTTGGTCGTGCTTCAGTTTGGAGGTGGACAGGTGGATGATAGTGAGTTGGTGAAGAGCAAATCGGTGAGTGTTCATTGTCTTCTCTTTATTATTGAGATTTATATTGACGATTTTTGCTTCTAGGTTGGTGCTATTCTTTGGGCTGGATATCCCGGTCAAAGCGGAGGAACCGCGATATTCGACGTCTTGACGGGCAAGGCATCACCTGCGGGACGTCTCACCACGACGCAATACCCTGCTGACTATGTCAACCAAGTACCAATGACGGACATGTCCCTCCGTCCCAGCTCGTCCAACCCCGGTCGTACCTACAAATGGTTCACCGGCACGCCCGTGTTCCCATTCGGTTTCGGGATGCACTTTACGACCTTTTCGCACAGCTTTGCTCGCAAACCTTCCAGCAGCTACAGCATCCAATCCCTCGTTGCAAAGAGCAAGAACGTCCAACACGCCGACCTGGCGACATTTGACACGTTCAGTATCAGCACGAAGAACACCGGCAAGGCGACGTCGGACTACGTAGCACTGCTGTTCGTGAACAGTAACGCAGGCCCTGCGCCTCACCCCAACAAAGAGCTCGTGGGATACACGCGTCTGCACGACATCGCCCCCGGGAGAAGTGCGACCGCCTCGATCGCTGTCACGTTGGGTGCTATCTCCAGGACAGATGAGAACGGCGATCAGTGGTTGTACCCGGGTACTTATACCCTTTCGTTGGATACCGATGCGTTGAAGACGACGTTCAAGTTGACGGGGCGGGCGACGAGGATCATGACTTTCCCGAGAGATACGACGACGCCTCCTAGCCCAAAGTAGTTTAGGATGTATTTTTTTTTTTTTTTTT
>MU275332.1:23958-59222 GCA_022160315.1 Panus rudis PR-1116 ss-1
GGATCCCATTTATTGTCCTCGAGGGCCTTACGCCCTATGGTAGACACCCGCAACGCAGAAAGTAACTACAAGGAAGCTAGCAAGCCCTGTGCCATGGTAAATGAAAGGAGGTAATGAGTTGAAAGTGAGAAAACAGTAAGACAAGTGTCTGAGAAAGAAGGTCGGGCGGCGAGGACAATCTTCAGTATCAATTAACGGTGGCGAAGTCCCGGCCATTTAAGGCAAGTGCGTCTGGTAAAACCTGTGGCCTTAGGCTCTTTTTCTGTGGCAGGAGTCGCGGCCGGTCCTCCTGTGCGCGCGACGTAACTCCCAGATGACTGGACTTTACTTTGCTTACCCCCGCCAAGTGACCCGGTAACAGTTGCTCAAATCTAGGTGCATCAGAGGACTCCAGCATGCGCTCTCCGCATCTCCCTTCTCTCTTTCTCCCTCTCCTTGCGCTTCTTGATGCGTTCCTGCTTCTTTTTCATATCTCCATCCGGGTCGCCCACTTTTGCGAACACCCCTTTCAGCCGCCCAGTGGCGTGTATATATCGGAATAGGGCTCGGACGGCCTTCGGGACTGTGAGCAGCTTAGGCAGGGTGGTGAGATTCGACCCTAACTCCCGACGCAATTGCTCCCGTTGGTGTGAAAAGGTAGGACAGGACAGTATGAAGTGCCGGACTGTTTCTTCCTCTCGGTTGCATGCAGGGCAGAGGGGAGAGGGTGCTCTTTGAATCCGGTAAAGATGTTGTCGAAGCGGAACATGGCCTGACCGGAGCTGGAATAACAGGCTGGCGTGCCGCCGGGGGAGTGCGGTGGTCAACTTGGTGAACGCTTTCGACGGCATCTCGGGGTCGATGGCTTGCAATCTACGCCATCTCCTGGACCTCTGCCATCGGTGTTTCGCACTGTCCATCATTCGCTCCTGGTGACATTGTCGCAATTTTGCTGTACTACAAAGGAACTTTGTTAGCTTTTTAGGGAGCTTGTGCTCACTGGTCCTTATACGTTGGGCGGCGTCCTTTGCCCGCCTATCAGCACGTTCATTTCCAGTGATGCCTGCATGTCCCGGGACCCATCGTAAAGTGAGACGCAGCCCTTTATGTCGCTTTTGAAGCAGCTTGAGTCTTTCGTGCATGCGGTCGAGCAAATAGGAACCGGCCTTCGCCTTGGCCGAGCCGGCTGCAGTGAGTTCCGCCCTGTTGTCTGCAGCGATTGAGCAGCGTTCTATAACCCGTTCTGCTCTGGCCAGCTCCAAGCCTAGTATTAGGCCGACTACCTCCGCCTCGTATACTGTATGGGCTGTTGACGGCCCGAGGTAAAGGCTTAACTCCCGTGGGGTTCTCCTGCCCTCCTTGTACAGGACTGCTGCTGCGCCTACACCCCCCTTGTAATCTGAGCCATCTGAATAGATGCGCACCCCCTTCATTCGTGTCCAGCGTTTTTCATCTTCAGCTGCATCCTCTTTCGTATCAGGGATAGATATGTCGAAAGGGGGTCTCCAGCCAGGGTGGAGCCGCACTGCCGGGATGCGTTCAGTATGCTTCGAATCAATGTTGTACGCTCGCAGCAGGTTGTGCAGTGTCGTGCGGTGGCGTTTGAGGTGAACATGTGCGCTTGCACGTTGAACTGGCCGTGACAGCGGGTGGGAGTCGGGAAGTGAGGCGAGGCGCACTGCTGCACGCTGACATGCTTTATCTACCAGGAGAGGGAACGGGGGTATATTTGCGTGGGCTTCCATGACATCGGTTGCAGTAGTCGACATTCCTCCCGTTATCATGAGTAGTGCCTGACGATGCACGGTACTAAGCTTCCGAATTGCGCCCACTGACCCTCTCTGTCGTTTTGCCCCAGGTGGGGTGTAGATGGGCTGAAGGAAGACATCTGCAGCATACAACATACTCGGCAGAGCGATGGATGTATAGAGCTGCTTCAGCAGGGAGGCGGTGAGTCCCTTCGTAGGGCGGGCTAGCCGCCGGAAGCACGTGACCCATTTCGTGCCTTTGGCCAGTGCGTAAGCTGTGTGTTCACGAAAACGAAGGTGCCGGTCCACTATGACCCCAAGGAACTTGTAGGAGTGGATTGCGTGGATGGTGTGGTTAGCGAGTACCAATGGAGGGCCCAGGGGGCTTGACGACTTTCTTGTGAAGTGCATGAGGCCAAACTTTTCGAGAGCGAAGACCGAGTTGTGTGATTTTGACCAGTCCATAGCACCCCCTGGGTCAACTAGGAATCGTCGTAGGTTTGCTGTTGTCTCCGTGCGGCTGTCTCCGACGCTAATCGCCATTGCGTCGTCAATGTTGAGAAGGACTTCTACACCCCCGCAATTCCTTCCTATCTCCACTAGGCCTGAGTTGTAGAACTGAAAGAGGATAACGGACAGCGGGCAGCCCTGGTCTATGCCGCTGTCAATCCTGAGGTTTTCCATGGTGAAATCATCAAACGAGAGAGATGTGGTGCGGCCACTCAGCTTTCTCCCAATCCAGTCTGTAATCTCCCTTGGCACTCCTCTTTGACGCATTTCGTGTACAAGGATTCCAGGGACCGCACTGGGGAAGGCAGCTTTGATGTCTAGGAAGAGAACCGATACCACTTTGCCTTTGCGCCAGGCGTCCTTGACCTTACTCAGAAGCAGATGAAGCGAATCCGTAGTGGATCGCCCAGGCCGCCCCAGGAAATGCGTGTCCGCCAGTAAACCCTTCACTTTAGGATGTATTTTGTACGATAAATCAGGATAAATCAGACTGTTCTTACGGGGAAGCACTTCGGATGAAATAAAAACCAACCCCCGCCTGACACAGGCCATGACATCAGTTGCCATACGAGGAAGCCGCCGGGAGCGCAGCGTTCAATAAAGAGTCTCGCGTGGAGGCTGCAGGCGAGAACGTGCAAACCCGCGTCGCCGTCGTCCACCACGTTCTGCTCGCTGCGTTTTCTGCCGTGTAGACCACCACGAATGGTGCACAGGCCAGCGGACTCGCGGTTGCTTGTTAATCTGCTCTCACACGAAAAGGACTATCTCAAACAGCTGCTGCACTTGCTCGACCAGTCCCAAACATCCCTTGCGTCATTTTCAGCTTATGCAGCCGCTTCACCTCCCCCTGCGTCACAAGTTATCATCTCGGTAGCGGGGGCGTTTGCGGGGGCAGATGAGGCGTTGAGGAAGTATGCTGGTGCGGTGGAACAGTGGCAGGTCCAGCTTAGGATGCTGAAGGAAATGGAGGACGAGGTCGCGAATGTCATGCGCGACAGAGAGATACTGTGAGCACCCTCAACTGAACTGACGTAGAGCGTTCACGAAAGAGTATCCTGGGACTAGTGTTACTCGGCTCATCAAAGCGTCCAAGTCCTCAAATCAGAAGTCAGCCCGCGAATCCATACTTGCAACCGCGGGGTCCTCTTCTTCTACCCTCAGCTTCAGCAACATGAAGTTCGAAGTCCCCATAGGAAGCAAGCTTGCCACTGCGCAGACTGAGCTTCAGGCGTGTGAGGCACATCTGGCTATCAAGGAGCGCGAGTTGGAAGAGATGCGGACGCGCACCATTCGCATTGGGTTACAGGTGCGATGTCGCGCCATGGTTGAATGCGGCTGGGCATGGGGCGAGATGGGTAAGGAGGGCCTGCGTGCACTGGATATGATTGACATCCCTATGCCGAATGGACACGGTAGGTCAAGGTCGACACCCCTATATTCATTGCATTGACATATTATTGTTCATAGGTCTACCCTCTCATTCTCGCCCCACCTCTGAATATCAACCTCCTCGCTCCCTGGATCACGGGTCATCTGACCACTCTTCCGTAACTCCCTCGCAATCCGCCTCCCAAACTGCTCACTTTGACCTTCCCTTCTTGCCCTCCTCGAGACCAGGCTCGCCCAAACCTCAACCCCCTCTCCCGCTCCCACCCATTCCATCTTCATCGAAACCATACACCCTCAATATCCCCCCTGCACATTCCATATCAGAACTCACACTTCCAAATGGTTATCGTCACCAGATTGCCAGGGAAGAGGAAGAGGAAGGTGCCGGAAGCAGTGCCGAAGAAGGTGACGACATGCAGGATGGTGCAGTTCAAGTCCATGAGAACACAAGATTCTCAAAACGCGGTAGCTCTGTGATCAATTTGCCCAAGAAACGGAACGAAGCTGCCAACGGTCACGGTCGGGCTGTATCAGAGTCTCTACCTAATCGGCGTGTAAAGTTCCAACCCTCAGGTTCGGATTCTCATTTGGTCAGAAACGGAACTGGGAAAGGCAAGGATAAAGAACGGGACATCCCTGTGGTGTATAAGAAAGAACCTCAGAGAAGAGGGTCTGTTCTTGGTGGCATTGCTGCTTTCTTCCACGTTCGCGGGCGTCACGTGACTGGCGACGACGCGGACGACGGAGGTAGCGTTTCAAGCAAACCATGGCATACGAGGACGAACAAGAACCTTTCGAAAGCGAAGAAAGGAGATGACAGTTCGGACGATGAGTTGCCTGCTTCAGCATCCGCGCCCGCTTCTACCTACCCGAATTACTCTTCGTCATTGACCGCCAGCACGTCCGCGCCCGTCATACCTGATCTGAACACGGGAAGATTGAGGAAGAAGTCATCTGCAAAGCGTAGTTCAGTCCAGGCTGTCCCGCTCTCATCCTCCCGAAACAGATTATCAGATGTCATGGAAGACGTGAACGCAGAGAAAGGTTGGGCAAGTGACGGTGCCGAGCCTCCGCCTACCAGTCCTCCCTTGCCCCACTCATCGCACAAGAAGAAAGGGAAGAAGAAGGCGAGAGAGTTGAGCGTAGATGACGTCTCTGGTTCTGGCGACTCTCCGAATCAGAAGGGAAAACTGCCTAATGGGAGTGGAATCTTAACATCTAGTTTGCCTACGGAAGCTTCGATATCGAGGAACCCGTCCTTGTCGAAACATAGTACGGCTTCGACTCCTGCCACCACGTCTGCTGCTGGGGAGACGACGATACACCCTGCTACACCTACTAGGCGGAATAGTGCAAGTCAACACTCCTCCCCGCCGCAGTGGAATGGTACAGCTGGATCATCCCGGAGACGGACAGCTTCATTGGACGTAGGAGCTCTGAAGACTCAAATGCCGACGAAAGTTCTTTCCGGGACAGGCTATCCAGATCTCCCTCGCACGTCCACCACTTCCACCTCCACAACACCACCAACAAAGAAGCGCCGTTCAGCCTCGACTTCTCATGCTCATAACACAGATCCAGGTCAGAGTCTTATGAGTATCATCGAAGGGGTTCGCCAGTCCCGAGACGGGTGGGCCAAGATGCAAGATCGGGTAAGCCCGGACCCGAATAGGCTTTTGGTGAGCGTGAAAGCTCCAGGGAGCGTGGTAGAGAAACTAGGGTTGTTCGATGAGGTTACTGGTGATGTGAAGTTGAACGCGACGCAGACGCAATCGAAAGGCGGGGAGAAGGAGATAGAACCTACGCCTCTGGTTTGGCAACCACGACCAAACTCACCACCCCCCATCGCCTCTGGCTCTCAGTCACTTTCGCGCTCCTCTACGTCTCAGAGCAAGAGGGCTGCACAAACCCCTCTGCGGTCTGCTCTGAGGCATGCGGGCACGAGTAGGTCGCCGTCTCCTGGGGCTGCTAGTAACTCGAGTTCTGGTACGGCGGGGCCTGTGCCGAGTAGGTCTTATGTTACTACTGGTGCCTCTTTGAGTGCGCCTGTTGCTGGTCCGTCGAAGTTGCGAGAGCGTTTGGTGGTGGATACGAACCCTGCGCCGACAAACTCGCCTAGAGCTGCTCCAGCTGAAGAAGAAACGAAACGTGTCCCGTCGCCTCCACCTACACCCACTCAGGCTCATCCTCTCCCTGCGCAAGCCAGCTCCAGTCTCATGCCTAAGCCAGACGAGGAAGACGGAGACGATGCTGCGTCAATATCATCGTATGTGACCGTGCATGAGAGTTTCGCTGAAGGCGACGAGGATGGCGAGGAAGAGGGGAATAATGGGAATAGTACGCCTAGAGCGGAGACTCCCCCTCCTATATTCCCCGTCGTCGCTCCTGCGATAGCTCCGGAGTCTCAGATTGGACCCTCGTCTACACCCGGACAAGGGAAGCGAGAACCTTCACCCGCGAAATCTTCGACTTCTACTTCTACGTTTGTACCTGATGAGGTACCTTCCTCTTCTTCTGCGATACCTCCTCCTGCGCATCGTGATTCACCCTCGCCTCCTTCTGCGACACCTGTCCCTGCTAAATCTGAAGCTCCGGCTCCGGTCGCCTCGCCTTCTCGCTCACCATCTCCTCCTCCTCCTCCAGTCGAGAAAGAACAACCAAACACCACCTCGCATTCTGTATCCTCAGACGGATCCGCTTCAGGTTCGGGCTCCGGATCCCATTCTCGTCCGCCAAACTTGACCATCCGGAAGAGCGTCCGGATGGCTCTTCCTCCCACTTTTTCTACTACACCTCCCGCTCTGGATGACTATGACAATGGTGATGGTGATGGTGAGGGCGAGGGACGGAGGGGAAGGGCGCCTTGGTCTTCTCCGTCCCCGCAGAAACATGTTTCGACTCCAACTGCGAACGGACCTCATTATCACTCTAGCAATGATTCGCAAGTGTGGAGGTCGAAGATTGCCGATGAGACGAGGGTGAAAGACGTTTGGGTCGATTCGAGTGATGATGAAGATGACGATGGTGGGTATAATCATGCCAAGAGGTTGTTGTCGAAGTTGTCGAGGAAGTTATAGGAACTTGCCTCGGCACAAGGTTTCTCTCTCTCTCTATTTCTCTCTCGGGCATTTCTTTCGCTATTATTGTTGTCGTCACTTTCGTTTTTCTCTTGCACGCTTTCTCTCTTCTCGTTGGTAGATCAGTTCACCCCCCTCGCTATGATCAGCATCTCTCGGATTCTAAGTTATATCCTTTCGTGCTCGCATTGCAGGCCGGGTCCCGTATCTTATTCATTCATATAATAGCTACTTCGTTACGTTATGTATGTTAGGTACAATCACGGTTATCGTCGTCGTCCTTACCTTCGAACGTTGAACCGTACATATGTTGAAATTTCAAAACAAGACAAAGAAAATAAAACATTACGCGATAAGCGCCTGGATTGACCCTCGGGCGTCTCCTTACTAGGAAGGAGCCGCTTACCTAGGAGGAAGCAGCAACTTGTGGCTTGGACCGGTTTAAACTCGTCTCATCCCACCATCTTTCTCTCGACGACCTTCCACGTTCAAACGAGTTATCAAAAGTCGCAAAACAAGACTATCGAAATGTCGGACCACGAGGAAGCAAACGGACCTTCTCAGCCTCAAGAGCCTGAGTCCAAGGTGGAGGACGCAAATGCGCCTATTAACATCAAGGTATGTGCGAGATGCTAGGAGGGCAGTCTTTAGTCGCGTCGCTGACATTGTCCAACGCTGCCTGCGGAATCGCTATACCAATCGCATCTTGCAATTGTGCCACTATTTGGCCGGAATAATTGCAGGTCGTGACACAGACAGGCGAGGAAGTGTACTTCAAGATCAAGCGAAGCACGAAGTTGAGTAAGCTCCAGAGCGCATACGCGCAGAAAGTGGGCAAGGACGTGAATAGTATTCGGTATGTTCTTGCTTCTGTTGTGTTTTCTTATCGCGTCGTTTGGTCGCTCTCGGACCTCTTCGTCGTTTCACGCCACACGAGGCTCCTAGGAAATGACCTTGAGCGCGTACGCGTAATAGGAGATGCGTATGGTGCGACAGATGGATTGTTTATTGACGATCTCATGTTTTGGATAGATTCTTGTATGACGGTAACCGAGTGAACGAGAGCGATACGCCTGCGACATTGGAGATGGAGGATAACGGTTAGTTTTCTCATTGCTGTTACTTCTTAGTGTAACAACGACTGATGATGCGATGTGAACAGACACAATCGATGTGATGGTAGAACGTAAGTATTAATTGCACTCTAGTTCAAACATGTCTGTACTCATCAAACCCTCATGGCTTCAGAGGTCGGAGGGTCAGCGTGACCGCTATACAGGCGAAAATCCCCCAATTGTCTCGTCTCGCCCCCTTTCTCCCGCATCCCTCTTCTTGTTCTCCATCATCCAGATCTAGAACAATTCATCTTGAACCGTACTTCGCCCATCCGTCCTCGTTCACTGTTGCTCGGTGTATTGCTGTCCTCTTTTCTACGCCTGTTAGCCTTTAGCTTCTTGATGTCCCATTATACTTTTATTTCTACTTTTTGTCGTCTGTCGAGCGTCCCCCTCCTCTCCAGCAGTAATCAAAGAACACAGATGTAGCATGTCCTGACTTTCCCCTGAATCATAGCAACAACAGTAACCTGCACAGTCGGTGCTGCGAGCTTGAATACTTCTACTAATATTGTGACAGGAGGCACGCTGGGAATCCGAACGAGTACAAGAACCGTAACGGGGTCTAGTCAATTCTCCTGCTTTTTATGACTCATCCCCGCCTCCCTTCGCCAGACGATGTTCGCCTCTCTCCTGAATCATCTCCGCCATCTTCTGTCCCTCCTCAGTACCTAAACCCTTAAATCCTTCCACGACACCTCTCCAATCCCCATCACTGTTCTCCTGACTAAGTTTGAACCTCCCTTCAATACGCTCTATACGTATTTCCAACCCTATGATAGCCTTCTTCAGCAGATCAACATATTTCTTTGGCGCATCGTCCACTTCCCACTGCTCTCCTTCGACCTTTCCCCGTTTGCTCGCTGCCTCCACCACTGCGCTCTCCTGCTGATTGGTCAAATCCTCAACCTGCCGTTGAAGGAACGCAGAAGTCGCTTCGTTATTCACGTGGTAAACCTTCGCTCGGCCGTACACCTGGACAGCGGCATAATCCCAGGTAGGAACGACCTTGCCATCTGCGGGTTTGGTCTCGACGTAGAATTTGGGTGTGACGTAGGAATGCACAGGTGCATTGAATAGGACTAACACTTCGTCTTTGAGTTCGTCCGCGCCTGATTCGACGAGCGAGTCGATGATCGCTTTACATTGCGGGTTGGCACGAGCCATGTGACCGCGAAGCACCCCTCGACTACTGTCAGTGTCATAGTCGGTCGGGCTATCAAGGACGAATGGGATGTGTGTGGTTTGAAGGGTTGCATGTGTAGGGTGGGGTATCGCAGTGGTGAAGAGCCCTAAGGGGTATTGCCGTATGAATTGATGTAGTGTGCGCAGGTCGAGTTCAGCATGGACTGGACGGATGTACATGGTCATGAAGATGAGCAGTGCAAGAGGGTAAGTGATTTAAGGCGTGAAATACCTTGAAGCTTGTAAGCTTCTCTACTGAAGTGGAGTCATTGCGGTATTTATACTGTGCGCAATAGCGTACCGCTCAAGAGTCACGAGAATACGTACAGGAGGTCGGAGGAACTTGCAGTGACTAAGGGAGGCCGAAGCTACATTATGCATTGGCATACGATAATGCTCGCAATGCGGTTGGATATCACGATGCGTTGATCGGGGTGCATCTGTGCACACCGAGCACATAATTACTCAGAAACTTGAGAAGGGCGAGCTGTGAAATAATGGCGTAGGCGTTATTGTGGTAGATAGTGATTTGTGGTATATGTTCCAGGTTCATGTAGGACATGCAAGTCATTCCACATTCCAAGGTATGAATTCGACGTTGGTCGTTCTGATATGCACTTCGGCACTGGGTATTATTCCGAGCTATGCGGATCCATTCGACAGTCATCCTGGCCCATCCACTGACTTCACTCCAATCTCCAAGCCATCCAATACCGCTTTAAAAGGCAAAGAACGCCCCAACAAGGCCACCTATCATTACCGTCGTCAAGCATGCCACGGCCGAGTGCATCCCACTCGAGGCAAGCCCACCTCCGGAGCTCGTGCCTTCAGTAGACTCAGCACCGTCGGCACTACTACTGCCGGTGGGCAACGCCGTGATGACACTTCTCGTACCTGCACCAGCAGAGCTAACAGGGGTATCAGTCGAAGAGAAGAAGACTGAGCCGGATCGAGTGGCTGAGCCTGATGGGATAGTGACACTTCCGCTTCCCTTGGTTGGCGTCGGAGCGTCATCAATGGAAAGAGTAGACAGGGGAGCGCCTTCTGCTGAACAGGCTAGTTCATATTCTGTACATTCGTATTTAATCTTTCAGTGAATTATAATGAAAAACATATAGGATTGCGAGGACTGACGAGAAAGGGCCTGGTTTGCCTGGTTCAATAGAGCGGTATCGTTCGGGATCTGATCAAGCATACACTCGAGGCAGACCTTGAAACCAGTGTTGACTGTCTCCGTGCAGAAACACGAGACTGAAGCAGCACACGTCGTTCCCTATCATCCGATAATTAGGAACCGTGTATCACATGGAGGGTATAGTGGTATAGACATCGAGATCTGTCAACATGGCGCGCTGTCACTTCAAGTACTTACATTGAACACCTGGACCGTCGTCGCACAGTCGACTTGGCACTGCACGGCTTCATTGGTAAGATCGACGTATAGTGACTCGGGAGAGAAGGCGTACTTGAGCAGGGATGTCGCTAGGGTCAAACGTACTCGTTTGCCTCCCCAGTAAGAGGTGAAGAGGGCTACGGCCATTCAAAGCAGACGCATTGACTATTGACAAAATCACGAAATGTAAGCAACCCATAATCCGCGCTCGAGTCATCTTTACAGACATACCTTTAGTAACCAAGAGAGCAGCAGAAACTACACCGAGGGCAAACATGACGAGCTATAGTAGCGACGAGCTGCCAATTGAACCAAGGGGTGAAGTTTCTACTAACTCTGAAGGGGGTGGGGGAAACAACTCAAGAAGGCCTGCCTCCGCTCCCGAGGCCACTTTATACATGACATGGTCCTGCCCACAAATATGCAGCAACGTTGTTGTATCCCTGCTGATCTGCCAATGGTGGACTAGTCAGTAAGGCACGCCAAGCACAAGCTTCTATTGCGGTGCAATTAATGAAGGGACGAATGATTTCGCGCCGAACGATTAGTCCGGCATACGCGGTAATTGGGTACGTGTACAGTACATAGCTGATAACTACACAAAAGCGAAAGTAAAGAGGTTCGCATATGCACCGAAATCTGCGTTCGAGGTAAGGGACCATAACATGAAAATCGAATTTCTCAGCATCCAAGCTCGAAGCAGCAAAAAGCAATCAACCATCAATGTTAATGGACACTGAGAGGATCGAACTCCCGACCTCATGCAGACCAAACCAGGTGCAAAGCATGCGCGCTACCACTGTGCCAAGTGCCCATTTGTCATTGTCTGCTTTAGAAAATACACCATGTGAGGTGTAATTAAGATTCCATGGATCCTAAGCTTGACCGGCTAAAGTTGGATCTCCTGCCAGTGCTGCCACTTCCCATGTCCAACGAACGCTTTCATGTCCCAAACCTTATAAACTTGTGTGGAGACCACTTTGAGCTGCGGGTCAATAAATACTGCAAGGAAGTGTCCACATCATCCCTTGAACGGGCCAAGAGAACGAACTTCCTTTCCCCACAGGAAGTGGCCAGTCTCCCCGACCTGCAGTTGTCTCTGCTCGCGTCCCTATGCTATCCTACATGTGATGTTACGCAACTTGGATACTTGACCAACTTCATTCTCCTACTGTTACACTGGTCTAATAGATTTTGTGCAGCCAGCGCGCAAGCGTTCGAAAGGTATGCTTGCCTTCAACGTCGCTCTTTCGCGTGCGAGTTCGCTGACCGGTGTTAGTATCTGGAAACAGGTCGTACGGGAAACACCTTTAGATTGGCAGAATCGTTTCCAGACGCACCTCAGAACCCACCGCGATGCTCGACTACAAGTAAATCAAGACCGCCAGTCTGGTATCATCCCGAGTCTAGCTACCTACAAAACGATTAGACGTGATTCGTCAGGCTTGATGATGGCCTTTGACTACATTGAATACGTCGCCAGGCTCCGTCTACCGGACAGTGTCCATGAGTCCCCGCAGTTTATGGAGATCAAGAATACCGCTCACGATATCGTGATGTGGGCAAATGTACAAATTACTTCTCAACTGAGGTTACTACGTCTGACCCAAGTACTAGGATATCTCTTCTTACAACCTCCGACAGTCTCTCGGTGATCACCATAACTTGGTCGCAGTGATCATGAAGGAGGAAGACTGCTCGCTACAAATCGCGGTAGACAGTGCAACCGACCTCCTCAAAGCTGCCATAGAAAAGTTCCTCAATCTGGAGAAAGCGTTACCCTCTTGGAGCCCGGAGATAGACGAGGACGTTGATCGATATGTGCAAGGTCTGCGAGATTGGATCGTTGGTTCCATACATTGGATATACGAGACTGGAAGGTATTTCGATGGCAATGCAGAAGACGTTCGAACGTTCGGGTGGGTGTTCCTGTTACCCAAGCAATCCACAAATCCAGAGGCTGCGCCAGCGTTGTGACGTGCCAATGCTTCTCAAAATCTGTTTTCGCATACGGTACGTCTAAAATCCGCTTTACCTCAAGTTACTCATGACAGGATTAGATTCTCATCGCGATTTCAGCCTAGCGTCAGCTCCAGTCGATCCAGTCGATCCACCCTGCTCGTCTTCCCTTGATACTCTCTTGATATTTGCAGTCCGCCTTCGCCTATGTGCATATGTCTTAGTTCGTTTTGTGCTTGTGTTGTGTTCTCCGGCCAACGATGTTCGTGGTATGTTCTTGTCTACACTTCCAAGCCATAGCCATTTATGGTATGCTTCTGTCCATATTAGGCATGCCGACTTCCAATCCAGGCGATGGCGGTTGAGGTGAGCTCGGGTTGAGCCGACTTAGGGTCCAGTTTTGAACTTTAGCAGACAGATCTTGTTTCCCGATATAGTAATTTATCACGTGCACTTAACGCTTCCGCCGGCCTTTCCGGCTCCCCCGGTACTGGAATTTATTCTGTGTATTTGTTTTCTGATTAATTCGTCTGCACATGTCACACCTTGCCTTTGGCTCGTAACATGAACCGTGCGTGGACGGTTCTCCTCCTTCACTCCACCCATCATCTTCCCCCTAGGCCACGTCTCCCTCGACATTCTCATCAACCACCACGCCATGGCAACGTAAATATTTTATGCGCCTTCTTCCCTGACACTGCCGTCCCACTCCCGCCGTGCCCCGGGGCGCATTTCGGACGCGTCGGACGCGTCGCCGTGAGCTGCAACTTGGCCCGACGCGTCCTCTGGGGTGTATCCCAGCTCAAGCACCGGGTTTCTCTCGATTGGGCGCGGATCTAGTACAGCTGGGCTGGGATTAACTTGTGAAGAATGCGACGATACGCCGACATGGCAAACTTGCTCTTGATGGGGAACTAGTCCTGCTCGCGAGAGGGTGAGTGTTCCACAATGACATGCTTCATTCCCGCCTGGAAGACACACTCTGGCATTATACATTGCACTACTACACCTTATGCCGACACTACTAGTCCTGGATATGATCATGTGTACCAGTACTACTGTAAATGTGGGCAGGGAACAATATTAATAGCATACAGCAGTGAGCAAGAAATGAATACAAATTTCTATAGTATTTAGATTGGTACTTTGAGGACTTCACGCCTGAGACTTCCAGTGGCTCAGTTTAAACTTCATGAAGTTGAAGGTTCAGTGGACTTGTCACAGAGTCACAGAGCTATGTTTTACAGTAAAAATATGTGTTTATATGTAAATAAAATGTCCGTATGAACGGCGAGAGACCGGTGGCAGCCGGCGAGGAAGGTACCATATATGGGTGAGCGCTTAAAATCTGTCTGCTAAAGTAACGCAACTCTTAGGGTCATAGCATCAATATCCAGACCAACCCTTCTCAACGTCACAGCAGACGATGAATGTAAAGTTATTAAAGCGACTCACATGTCTTTGCGAAGCTGAATGCTTTCTTTGAATTGCTTTTGTGGTGACCCAACATCATTGGGGTCCATGTAGAATACGATTTGATAGCAAACAAGGACAGCAAACGATTATGTACCAATACGAAAAGAGCGTGTGAAATCTATATCGAGAAACGAAGGTGAAGGCCATGAAACCAATACTAGGGTATGAACGAACGTGATAGGGTGAGATGGGGGGTAACAAATCCAACCAATTATACCAGAATATATGTAACAAGAGATTCGAGACGGGGGCACGAGAGACCCACTTTTACTTGGTGCTGTGTTCCGCTTTGATGAGGTCGCACAGCTTCTCGGACATGGCGACGATAGGTGCAACGGGGTGGCCGGAGACTTGAGTAGGGAAGACTGAGGCATCGACGATTCTGAGGCCTTTGATTCCGTGGACTTGGAGCTTGGGGTCGACGACGGCGTCAGTGGGGTCTGTACCCATACGGCAAGTACCAGCCTGGATATGCATCTCTACGTTAGAGACAATTTATCAGGTAAGAATTAGGACGTACGGGATGGCATGCGGGTTGACCGTTCTCGATGATGAACTTCCTCAGGTCGTCGTCGGTGAGCTAAAAAGATGTTACATCAACAATCATCTTAACTGACGACTTGTCATAGACTCACCTTGTCGAATTCCTTGTCCCCGAACACGAAGTATCCGTCTTTAGCTGGGTTTAAGGGCCTCAAGTCCAACTGAGAATTGAGAGGTTCAGTCTTCAGGATCTTCAGAATCAGTCGGAGTCCTCTCAAGATGACGTTGATATCGCTCTCCGAGGACAGATAGCTACAGGTAAAAAAGATAGTAAGCAAATGATAGGAAGCCCATCCTCGACAGCAGCTGCTTACTTTCCGTCAATCTCGGGTCTGTCCCAGATGCTACCACTCTTGATCTTGACGCTTCCCTCACTCTCGGGTTTCAACAACACCGATGCCTAGAGACGTGTTACTTCAGGAAATCGGGCGTTACACATGATACACTGCAGACTTACGGTAGTGATGCCATTATCCCCAGATTTGGGAACTGTCCAGTAATCCGGTGCGATGGCGGGTGTGAACATGAACTCCAGATCAGGTGCATTAGGACCAGACGTCAAGTTCTTGCATGGCCCGATGCTAGTATCGATGAGCCTGAACAAGTCAACATCAGCGCATGTGCGGGGGAAGGAATGATGGGTCAAACGTACTTTTCATCATCGGAGCGGACATATGCAGCAGAGTTGACAGCCATCATACTGAATGGGCCCTTGCCGGACCACAGCCATTTGATGAGAGCCAACGCGGCTGAGAGGGGTTGAGACAGCAGGTAGTCCATCGTAACGCCCGGCTTGGCGCGGAAGCTGATCAGACCAGACGACATGTGCTGCGTATACATAACAATGCTCAGAAGCGACTTTGCGAGGAATACCAATAATTACTTACGTCGACCATGTGTTTGCCCACAGCGGGGAGATCCTTGACGCATTTGACACCAGCAGCTTCGAGCTCATCCTTGGGTCCAACACCACTCACGAGAAGAATGTGAGGGGAAGAGAATACACCACCGCAGAGGACGACTTCCTTCTTGGCCTGGACGCGGTACTTTGGCGACTTAGGACCGGAAGAGACTTCGACAGCAGCGGCACGTAGAGAATCGTCTTCGCCAGAAAACAAGATCTTCTCGACCGTTGTCGTCACTGCGACGGTAAGGTTAGGCCTAGCGAGGACATCGGGTGTTAGGTATGCTGCCGCTGTGTGGTTACCTGTATACAAGATGGGTTACTACGGGAACGTAAGTTGTACACTAGTCGCAGAAGCACATACGTTCTCCTTTCTCGGTAATGAACCCGTGAAGCACACCCACACCAGGGGCGCTTCCTGAAGCGTTGATATCCCTAGACACAAATCAAGGCTTGGCGCATGCACGGTGATATCGGGACACAATTACGCACTCATGAACAGGGATTCCAACAGCCTTGCATGTGTCGATCCACGTTTCCGTGATTTTCTGAACGTTGCCGAGTTAGACTTCAACCCGTGTGATCTCGTGTGAAAGGAAGAAGGCACTTACGGCTGGCAGTTCAGTCTTCTTGAGATGCCAGGGTCCATCGCGACCCTTTTCGTCAAGTTTAAGGGATGATGAGGAGCCGGATGAGCTGTAACGCTCGGCCTTACGGAAGTAACTGGAATTCACCTATGAGACGAGTCGAAGGACACGACGCGACTGACTTACGGCTCGAGCTCCTGCCATGACCACCCATCATTACCAGCTTTGGCCCAGCTGTCGTAGTCTGAAGGTAGCACTTGTCAGCGATGGTTGGTTCGTGGAAATATTTGGTCCCTACCATCTGGGAAGCAGCGATCATAGATTAAGGCATTCAATACACTACCCTCGTATTGCATCAGTCAGGGTGCAACATATCGTGTAAATTAGTCACACGAACCTGGTACCTCCGAGGACCTTCCCCCTTGCCCAGTAGATCTGCTTGTCGTGCAAATTCTTTTGAGGGCTGTGGTATACATGAGTATGGAATACATTGGATGATCCCGTGTGGCATCACTTACATGGACAAATAAGCCCAGTCAACGTCAGTCTTGTAAGACTTGGTGAAGGCAAGAGGCGAGCGAGTAAGAAGGGGTCCCTCGCTGCACACCGCGTCAGTTGGCAATGCATGGGCCAACCCAGTAGCACTGACCTTTTACCAGCCTCAATCAACAGGACTTTGGCATTGGGATCCTCCGAAAGTCTTGCCGCCACAACACATCCCGCGGTACCTGGAAATCATGCTAAGCACTCAACTGTCGGAGACAAAACGATAGACGTACCTCCTCCCACGACAACATAGTCATATTCCTTGTATTTTGAGTAGTCGCCGTCTGTATCAGACGAGGACACCGGTGTAGCAAACCGGGAAGGGTCAGACACGTATGGCGAGCTCTTCCAAAAGAAAAATGGCATTCTGACGATTGCGGAAGTGTCGATGAGGGAGGCGGTGAGAGTCTCTGTTGGGAGTTATATGCAAGATACGAACGAACGACACGTCGGCCGCAGAGAAGCTCTATCAAGCCTCAGACGCTTCTGAGAACTCGTCTAGCGCGTCCTCGTCAGACCAGATTACAGACCAGGCCCAAGCAGGCCCAAGCGTGTCGTCAGGCTAAAGGAATATGGCCGGACATGAGAACTTCATCAGAGAGGGCATCAGAGATGCGGCAATAAAGGATCTATGAGAATTTGAGAAAGATGGTAACCCTGCCCTGGCAGCCGAACCTTCGGGCGACCGACGCTTGTCCGGGCTCGTTGTAGGGCACGTCCTGCACGTCTTATCACAGACTATGGGTTCAATGGTCAACGTATCTGTGCCAGTGATAAGCAGTCCCAACGACGCAACCTTTCTTGTAATTTGTTGTAATTTGAATGCGTTGCTAAATTCTGCTGGAGGAAGAAACGCACCGTGGTCATTTGCTTTGACCTGCGCTATCGGCATGCAGCGAGCGCCTTTTTGAATTCGTTAACGTTACCAACCTCCGAGCCTCTTCTCTCGCGATGCCGAGTGCTGTTCTCGATGCCCATGTCGTGTGCTGCTATCACTGTATATTGCAGGGTTGTAGCGCATTGGACAGTGGGTCTTACTTGTATACCTCTCCCTCTATCTCTCTGTGAGTCAATTAGATTCCAGCCTTGGCAGATACAATAACGCGCGGCGGCTCGGACGATTCGGAACCTAGCTGGACCTGATGATGGCCTTCTTGCGGGTGTGCTCGGTGGTGTTGTTACCGGGCTTTCTAAAAGATCGTTCGTTCGTTCTGCGACATGGTGTTGCGCAAGAGGCGCGAGCTGCAGCGGCCATACAACCCGGGCTATTGATATGCAAGGCATTTTACAAGCGGCCTGTTGTGTTTCTCTCTTCGTGAGATGCCTCGGCTGTCTTCGTTGATGAAATCTTTTGCGCATCTTAGACAAACCCTGACAAAGCTTGTAGGCTTTGCTAAGGGTCCTCCTCCGAGCATCCGAGGGTCACCGGTCACACGTCAAATTTAGTGGACGGCGTTTCTTCACATGCAGTCAGATCCTGGGTTTCAGCAGCCCTGAAAGCCTATTTGCTTCAAAGAATTCGAAGCTGATCGCACTTATGCCAGCAGACAGCAAAGCGGACAAAGGACCTTTGTGAAGGAACGAATAACGAACCGTCGCCTTGGTCGCGTTTCACCATCTATCAATTTGAAGCTGGCCCAGCCTGCCCAGGTCGCAACACCCGACAGAAGTTGCGCGTATGAGACCCATGCGAATCTCAAGATCTTTATCGTTGTCCGCTTACCTCTGCTTCACAACCCTCTTTCCATTTATTGCAAATGCCCCCGCCAGACGCAAGCGTCGTAATTAGTTCGTTTGATCAATGATGGGCTTTGCAGCGGGGCAACGGAGCCTCTCTGGTAGATGTGTTTAAGGTCCGGTTACAGAGACATTAAGATGGTCGGCATAAGGTCTCTCTATATATTCACGCACGAGTGGTAACCCTGTCCGCTTTATGCCCACAGCTCGTCCACCATGGCTGACCAGGCGCCGATCCAACTCCCGAATCCTCTGACGCCACTGGCATGGCTTCCCCCAGACATCGCGAGCCAGCTCGAAGCCTCGCGGTACCTTTACTCTGCTGTTATGGGGGTGAGTAGGTTGTGTGCGACGTTGGTCATCGTTGAACTTGACGCTTTCTCCTCAGGCATATTTGTGGGATTGTTTAACAGTCTTTCCCGATGAGATTCGGATGTTCCGGCTACGTTTCGCGTTGCCCGACGTCATTTATATATTGTCCAAGTGCGTATTCATGACTTAAGGCTTGAGCAATGCTGTAACTCGTCTCCGTATTCCAGGTGCGCCACATTGGCATTCGTTTTCTGCACCTTCCTTTTCCAAGGCAAGTGTTCTTGGAACGACCATATCCCCATGATGCTCACAAGTCTATCCCTACTCAGTCGCTCCTGTCGGAGACTGCCATAAACTGGCCATGGCAATTGGCTGGACTGGAGGCTTCGGCATCTCCCTCAACTCCCTTCTTTTCTTCTTCCGGGTCCGAGCAGTGTTCAATCAGACGAAGATCATCATTGCCTTCTTCGCTCTCACCTGGCTCGCAACATTCGGTTGCGCCATGACCATCCCGTTCAGTGTCGATGGCGTGCACATTGGCACCACCAAAAACTGCGTCAACAGCGATGTCAAGCCTTACGCCTCCGCCGGAATGATCGTCATTGCCGTTAACGACACCCTTGTCGTGTTGGCGATTTCCGGCCAGCTGATGATGCACAGTCTTGCCGGTTCCTTCACGGAGAAGGTCAGGGCGTTCTTCAGCGGTAAAGGCATGGGTGTCATGTCACGCTCGATCCTCCACACCGGTCAGCAGTATTACCTGTGAGTGATGCATGACGCATTCCGGTGTATTTGTATTTCTAACGAAGTTTCAAGTGCAACTGTCGGCGTCAACATCGTGTCCATGGCTGTTATCCTCGCGCCCTCCGTCCCACCCGTCTTTCGCGCCATGTTCGCGATCCCCAACTTCACCCTCCAAAACGCGATGGCCACCCGTGTGTTCCGCATGTTAAAGCTCGGTCTCCTCAAGGACTTCTCCAATGGTGCATCCACGGCTTCCGCGTCTCAAGGTCCCTCCCGCTTCCTCCATCAGAACGGCACGCGTTCAGCCGCAGTTGGTGCGTACTCGCATCATAGCCAGGGCGAAGTGGAAAACATCAGCCTCTCTCCCGCGACGGATTTCCGTGTGAACGGCGATGGAAAGCCCATCAATGTGAACATCCGACGGGAAACCGAGATAATTACCGACCACTCTGACAACGGAAGCTGGAAGGGAGGGGAGATTGCATAGAAAGGCAGAAAGTAGCTTTGGCGTTTTTTCGTACTTGTCAAACTAATTCATAGACAAAGGGCTTAAGCCGTTAGTGCTTTAGCACTCGCCACGCATCGCGCAAGGCATACACTCGTCATTCCTTCACTCACTACATACTACATTTGCTTATTCGTCGGGCACCATCTGGGAATTGGCTGCAAAAACATTCTTCATCAATCGCACACTCATATGTTGCAGGACCTGGTACTAGAGGCAGAAAGGAAGGCAAGTTCCCTCATGGTGTCGGTCCGATTTTTCTTTCAGCAGTCTCGTGAGATCTCAGATGGGTTGCCGGCATTTCCGCTGATTGTTCTCGCATGCTGTCAGCCATCTGAGAATTCTGTACCCTCGTCTATGTATGACTGGAGCTAACGGAGGCACTTCTACGGCTCTATACGGACCTGTACGAAGGCGGTTGCAGAGTCTCAGTCTCTCAAAGAAGCACCTCCTTTCACAGCCGGTCGGTTATTTTTATCACAATTAGACCAAGAAATGAATGCATTGCGCGAAAAACCTCACGTGTTTCTTGTTCCATGAGCGCATGAGAGTAAACCAAGTCCGATCATGCAATGCGCGTCAGAAAATATTTGCGACCAAGCGCATCGGTTTCATCATGGCCATAGTGGCAGATAGTAGCCAGCCATAACGCCCAGAGGCACAAGGTTGAAGGCAGGCTACGCATTTAACGTCAGCGTGCTTCTTGAACTCCTTGGTTTGAATCTCCAGGTCCTTAGTAGCGGCAGGTACGTAGCGTAATCTCGGTTATTCGTAGGCTTCTTTGCCACCACCTTCTGTGAAGGAGTGTAGAAGAAGCCTACGTAGGACGAGATTGGACCGAGCGGCGGGCATGACGACCCAGACGGCGCCCAGTATCAAGACAAGCGGTCCTCAGGCCTCAGCATCCGCGTCCGTACGGTCAGCGGTGTTCACGGTGACCGAGCAAGCCTGGCTCGACTAGCGTGCATGAAGCTGTAAGAGGCCGCACTTACTTAGACCTACTTCCTCGTCAGCTGTTGAGCCTGTAGAAGAATCAGATCAATGCGGTCCAAAAAGACGAAGAGAAGCACAATTTCCTTGACAACCTTTATCGACTTGCAATATGTAGTTCAGTCAGTCAGGTACGTACATCCGCACCTGCACATATGCTTGTGGAGGTGTGAATCTGCGTGAATGTTGCCCGAATCGTTTGGAAATTTGGTTGAAAGCCGGCATCTGATTGTCAATATGGGCTGCATGGATGGCCGAATGCCCCGTGGACATTGACATTTGTACCACGCTGTCAGGCTTCAGCTATTTGGACGAGCACGAAAGGTGTTCGAATTTGATGTTTATTTGAATTTGCAGATTTGCTTCTAGCAGGGTGTGCCTCAGAAGGCCCTTTTGGAGCTTTTTAGATGCAGAACCTTCTGCGTTCCTGATAAAGGCCTAGCCAGATCATCTTAGTGCGAGGTGGCGTTTTACTCGAGCCTGAGGTTCGTTCCGTATCCGATCGTTCGCTCACAAGCTATCTGTTTATAACAGTAAGTAAGTATGACAAAAGATCTGGGTATTCGTGAAGCTGAGGTTCTTTGAAACACGTTGAATAAAAAAGACAAGGTATGGGTGTTAACACAACGTGACACAAAAATGGATGGCCATTAGCGGGGTCGAACCGCTGACCTTCGCATCGCTAGCCCAGGAGAAATCGGCGTTCCTCTGCGCTATTAGTACGACGCTCTAACCAACTGAGCTAAACGGCCGACATCTTTGCTCATTCTAGGCTAAATACAATAATCTTTCAGGCCGTAGAACAGCAAAAAGCTGTTCCAGGTTGTTCCCCAAACCGTTGCAACATCGTGGCCGCATCAGATTCGTTGGCCACGGACCAACAACAGCATGACCAAGGTATAGTTTGACCCAAACATGACAGAATATGATTGGAATATGACTCATTATAGAGAGAGAATCGCTTCCCACGGAAATTGGTCACTTTCCGACATCCCTGCCCAAGCACACTCCCAACACCAAGGGGGATAAGACGCAACGCTTGCGACTAAACTGTCAACAGTGGAAACTGGGGTTTTGACAGGATGACGGACCCAACGCATCGCGCAGGCTACTCTGCAGAAACACCAATCTCAACTATCTTCCCGGAGACAGTTAATCCCATGACGTCTGAATCAGATGAAACTGACGACAACTTCGAAGAGGACCAGGCAAGTGTGTGGTCAAAGGCAAAGAAAGTCTTTCGCAGCAACACAGTGTTGTTACTTATCGCTGCATCGGAAGTGTTCTTCTCCCTCATGAATTTGTCGGTCAAGAAACTCAATAGTCTTGATACGCCTATACCTACGTTTGAAGCCAGCCTTTTCGCCCCTGTCGTCTTGAGTGATTTGTGACTGAATTGACCCATCAGCTCATAATGGTTCGGATGATGAGCCATCTTTCGAGTACTGCCCGACCTTATGTAGCCCTCATAGTCTGAATGATCACCTGAAAGATCATTACTTGGCTCTGCAGTGTGGCGTATCTGTGAGTGCGATATGTTACCTAATAGGTCAGGAGAACATTTATTTACATTCCCTGGAAGGGTTGCAACGAAGGTACCTGACCCGATACTAGGACCGAAAGGCGTTCGGCTCCTACTCGCACTGCGAGGCTTCTTTGGGTATGCTCTTTGTTCATTTGTCAATAGGCATCTTCTCATTCTGGACCAGGTTTTTCGGGCTGTATGGCATATACTTCTCGTTACAGTATCTGTCCCTTTCCGATGCGACAGTTCTGACCTTCCTCGCTCCAATGTGTACCGCTATAGTCGGTGCTGTTATTCTCAAAGAGGACCTACACTGGAAACAGGTTGTAGCTGGCTGTAAGCGGAATCTCCATACGTTACTGTGGAATAGGATGTTTATATATGAGATCGGCAGTATTCAGTTTGCTAGGGGTTGTCCTGATTGCTCGTCCGAAATTCCTTTTCGGTGGTTCGAGCGAGGACGAGTCTGACCAGGACGAAGTCACTCCCGCGCAAAGACTCCTTGCCGTCGGGTATGTGTCTGTTCACTCGAATTATCGTAGAAACTCTGAACGACTTGCAACTGCTCCAGGGTCGCACTACTAGGCGTCTGCGGTGCTACCGGTGCTTGTGTGTACCCTTCTTGTCCGTCTCCGTGGACGACATATCGACCTCTTCGCGCGTTTAGATGTCACAATCCGTGCCATAGGCACTCGAGCGCACACAATGCACAGTCTGATCTCATTCTCGTCCCAATGCGTGATTGTATCAGCGATAGCGTACGTCTTCGTCCTTTGGCACTCCTCCATCGTAATCTGAGTACCATACTGATTGCATGCTAGAATGCCTCTGATGCATGAAAACTTTGTTATTCCGACCCATCTTTCATGGCTTGCGATGTTATTGCTCATCGGCTTCTTTGGATTCGTTGCGCAGGTTCGTATTGCAGATCCCCGGTCATATGTTGCTGCATCCGCTAATGGTTGCTCTCGTAGATTCTTTTGGTGATGGGTCTACAGCGTGAAACCGCGGGACGCGGTACCATGGCCCTGTACATACAGGTAAGTTTTCTATCCGACTCAAAGACCAGAGTATGCTTCACTCATGCCATGCGCAGATCGTATTCGCGACAATTTTCGATGTGATATTCTTCCATACCTTTCCTTCGCCTCTCTCCATACTCGGAAGTATCATTATCATGGGAACCGCGATATACGTCGCGGTAAGCATGCATCGTCACAGTCACAGCTAAAGCAATGCGGTGACTTATTCAGGAATAGCTCATGAAACTAGATACCAAGAAAAAAAACGGATGTGAGCCTGGAGGAAGGCTTGCTTGCAAACCAAGAGCCTGAGCCAGAAACCTTGGAAGGCGATGAGGCCGAGGAGCAAGAAACTGCGCACAGACATACTCAGTGATCCCGGGCCCTCGCCTGCTTGGCGGTTCCTCATTCCGCGACCTCCTCAAGACTTGAGGGTTCCCGAGATAGACCTACGTATTCAAGCACGCTGAAACTTGGAAGTCAGCGAAACCCCACATCGATGAAATGTACCATTACATGCCCTTCTCGGCAGCAAGATCACCCTGTTCGTGTCCTGTGCTTTACGGAAACGTGCGCGCCCACGTACAATTACACTGTAGCTTATCATGTACGCTGGGTATACATAGTACTGTATGTACTCTGGACGTCCAGAACGTTCAAGTTCAGATCTTGCCAAGCCCCGGCGAGGGATACTGGCGCATCATAATCGGAGATAGAGGGGTCAATATTCAATTTGGATACATAGGGACGTTCTTGTACATGTGCGACTGTGCATCTCTGCCCTTGTCTTTTCTTCGCCTTTCCCTTGACATACAAAGTTACTTGTCGCGTATCGCTTTGGTCCTGGAGGCCTAACTCAAGTCTCAAGTTGTTTCGGCCTTGTCGGCATTTGGACTTTCTGGACTTCATGGGCGCCCCTCATAACGCTCCATATATAGACCGCTTGTGGCACAACATGACGAGAAGGAGTTCCTGATTCCCCGCCTCTCCCACGCTTCGAGGGCGAAATCCATCCTCGACGACTGACACGGTAAACGGTAACGGTATTGGACTAATTCATTGTATATTGCTTCCTCTTTATGACAACCACGACGCGAACGATTTTCTCTTCGGAGACACCCACCACCACTGTCTTTCCGGTCCAAAAAGCACGCGACTCCATCGACTCAGTGAGCGATGTGGGCGTGTCGTTTGAACCTACACCACGAGCACTTCCCTCTCAAGCAGGGCAGACTACACTGACATGGCTGCCGAAACCAATACGAAATGCTCACGCGCGGGTGAAAGCGACGATTGCAAATAACACGGGAATGCTGCTTGTAGCAGCCTCGCAAATGTTCTTTTCGTTAATGAACGTCGCTGTCAAGAAATTGAACAGTTTGGACGACCCTGTTCCTGCACTCGAGGTACGTTCGTTCGATAAATGCGGATAACGTAGATTGCTGAACGAATGCTTCCTTGAAGCTTATCGTAGTCCGGATGGTAAGCCACAATTCGACTCACTATTCGCTTGCTTTGCTTAACCCACCTTGATCTGTAGGGAATTACATGGATATGCTGTGTAACATATATGTAGGTACTTGCTGCCTCGCGTCGGAGTCAATGTTTTATGTGACATCGTTTACAGGATGATTGCAAAAGTGCCAGACCCATTTACAGGGCCAAAAGGGGTCCGACTCCTCCTCGCAGCGCGAGGCTTTGTTGGGTAGGTCAAATTCCCCATTATCGTTCACGCGTTAAACGTCCCACTATTGCCCGACGGCGAAATAGTCATGGGCACATGAAGAGCACCGTACTGACTTAGCATCGCCTTGCAGTTTCTTTGGCCTGTTTGGGGTTTATTACTCGTTACAGTACCTGTCGCTCTCGGACGCGACAGTTCTCACGTTCCTTGCGCCGATGTGTACAGCCGTAACAGGTGCACTATTCCTGAAGGAAGATTTCCACTGGAAACAGGCCGTTGCCAGCCGTACGTACTTCCTTTCTCTCCATATGAGCATTTATCACGAGGTTGACTCACCGAGATTGTCATTAGTTTGCAGTTTGCTCGGTGTCGTCCTGATTGCTCGTCCAGAGTTCATCTTTGGCCGACAAGCCGCGGATGGCATCGTACACCCTGTAGAAGGAGTCGACTCTGATTCTCCCATAAGGGAAGTCACCCCGGCTCAAAGGCTTGCAGCAGTCGGGTATGTTAGCTATAATGTTCACGAATATCGATTATATTCATTTTCCATTCAGTGTCGCGCTGATAGGCGTCTTGGGTGCTACTGGTGCATGTACGTCTATTTTTATATTCTAGCACCGATATCTCCTCATGCCGTCTCCCTTCCCTTAGACACGACGATTCGTGCAATCGGGAAACGAGCCCACCCTATGCACAATCTCGTCTCCTTTTCCACGCAATGTGTGATTGTAGCAAGCATCGCGTACGTCTCCAGTCGTTGGATTACCCACTTGACATGGTCTTGCTAATCCAAACTTGTAGAATGGCTGTAACCCGTACACCAATCGTCCTTCCCACACGTCTTGATTGGCTCGCAATGCTACTCATGATCGGACTGTTCGGCTTTATTGCTCAAGTATGTACATCTTCAATATCTCTCGGATACTCGCATCGCTGATCACTTTGTCGGATAGTTCTTACTAACATTAGGCCTCCAACGCGAGACCGCTTCACGAGGGACCATGGCAGTCTACATCCAAATCATATTCGCAACAGCGTTCGAGAAGATCTTCTTCGACACCACGCCAACGCCGCTATCTATCGTCGGGACAGTGATCATCGTAACCAGTGCTATATACGTAGCAGTATGTTCCCTTTTCCCAGCTTACCCTCATAATAATAGATCTGATGACCAACTTCATGCGTAGGCAATCAAAGAGAATACTGGCGCACATAAACGAGCTCGGAGCCTTGCACCGAGCACAGACGATATTTCACTAGAAGAGGGTCTTTTGGCTAACCAAGAGAGCCTCGGGAGTGATGATCGTGACCCGCAAAACGAGACATTGATAGAGAAGCGACAAGCTCCGCCTGCTGCTTCGAGTTCTCAGGAAACGGTTGTGGATTCCGAACAGGGGAATAAGGAAGAAGGGAAGTAGTGTCTATTCATGAACCTTCCAAATTTCCCTTCGTGGGGTAGATGTGCTTTTTTCTGTGTGTGGGTTTGGGGGTTCACAATGCTTTCAGGATGCTCTTGATCTGTCGTAGAATTTGCTACGGTCGCTGATGCAATACAATACAGCTTACAGCTTACCGATTCATTATTGCGCTCACGTTGACGTAAGAATCCCACAGCAGGTCTCATACCAACCTACAGGATTGTTCTCAAGAATACCGGTACAGTTCAGTTGATGTTCGGTGCGTCCGTCCCATGCAGGACTCCACTCGCCTCCCGGTGTGTCTGTTTCCAATAGGCCGGCTCGACTTTGTGCCTTGTTCCCGGCACTCGCACTAACTCCAGGGTGGCATTTCGTGGATTCATCAAGGGACTCACCAATGATCACGGTTCGCGATCTACTGGAATCAATATATAAATACCTACAGTTGGGCTTACTACGTCAAAGTGTCGCTATGGCGAAGCTCAAGGCATTTGGATGTCGTCTGACGCATTACGCCTCGTGGGTGTGCCAAAGAGTACTCCAAGGTATGCTCCGTATGTTATGGAGCTTTCAGGCTTTTTTGAAACTAAGATTAACGTTAACGTTGACTTTAGACCAGAGTCTCTCCACATTACAGTGCCTTGATTCAAGTCCTTCTTGAAGGGAACCAGAAGGCGTAACCCGCGCAGTACTGTCATCTTTCGTCTTAAGTAAGACCAGACGACCTGACCACTGTAACTTTCCCTAGGCCTCAAGGATGCATATCACCAAAGCCTCTTGTCGCAATGCCGACAACTTTGCGATTGCATCTGCAAAGATGCACCTGATGTTGCCGACAGCCCTCCGCACCATACACTCATGCGCAAGATCTCAATCTCTCCGTCCGGTCTTTCTCAACACGGCACAGAGGACCGAGAGTGGATCCTAATTTGAAGGGTATATTCGAATGACCTCACAGGGTGCGTCACCAATCCACAACTCCACTCCAGCCTGAACGTTAAAAGTCGGCTTGCCACTGCACTGAATGTTTCGCGTCCTCTTGATTGACCTTTGCCAAATTGCCATGAACCACAAGCCATGTAGTCGGTCTTGCGCGTGAGAGGAGAGACCTATTCCGGCCTGGCTTATCGGTGGCATAGGGGTAGAAGTGTACGTATACTGGTCGAGTATTGACTAGCCTGAGGCTGAGATCGAGTGCTGTGAGATGGGGGTCGTGGGTTGGGCCGGTCGCTACTAGTATAAGACTGCTCCAATCTGGAGTGTGTACTTCGCCCCATTACCTACCTCCTCACGTATGGACTCCTTCGATAGCGATACTGATTTCCTTCTCGTTGACGATACTCCTAAAGCGAGTAGTCTCGATACCTTCGATCTTGCCAATGAGCCCGAGACGGTGAGGCTGACTTCGACCTTTCGACTCCCTCAATGGTTCCACGTATACTAACGACATTCGTCACAGCAGCCTGCGAGTCCACAGTCATTAATCTCAATCTCGACAGTGTTCCACCTGGATGCCCATCTACATTCATTATACCCGGACACCCTACTCATATCCTCCGACAACGTCCACTTCCACGTACACCACGCTATTCTCTGTCGAGCATCCCACAACGCATTTGACCACTTTCTCGAATCTACCTCCCCAGCTTTAGGTTGTCAAGCTCAAATTCGTATTCCAGAGGACGCAACGCATTTGAACATGATACTGTTATGTATCTACGGTTTACCTTGTCACGAATACGCCACGAACCTAGACATCCTCCTAGCGACCGTCGACGCTCTCTGTCGATACGGCATCGATTCGGGGAAATGCGTTTCCCCATCAACACCTCTATTCTCCGAGATCCTAGCCCAATCACCTATTTCCCCCATACAAGCATTCGCCACCGCAGCCCACCACGATTTATTCCCCTTAGCATCGTCCATCTCCCCTCAACTCCTCTCTGCTGACCTTACGGGTATCGAGGATACCGTGGTGATCAAGATGGGGCCGGTGTATTTGAAACGGCTTTGGTCGTTGCATGGGAATAGGTTGAGGACGTTGAAGGAGTTGTTGTTCGTTGTACCGAATGAGCATGTGCCTTCGATGGAATGTGGGTTTGTGGATCAGAAGAGGGTGCAGAGGGCTTGGGCTTTGGCTACTGCGAGTTTGGCTTGGGAAGCACAGCCTGGTACGTCTCTGGAACTCGTCATGTTGTATCTTGATTTTGCGACTGATGGATGTTGGACGGACGGCGTAGATTTGTCTGCGAGCTTCATCCTGTCTGTGTTGGGCTCTCTTCGGAATTTCATGAGTTGCGGTCTATGCATCGCCGCGCTGAATAAGAGGATTGCGCAGTTGATCCTTCAGTGGACTACTACGAAGGTTAGCATCAATACGAATGATACTGAATTGAATACTGATCTCGACGTTATAGCGCACGATATGACTCTGCTTGCAACGCAATGCTTCCATATTATTGTGAATCATTGGAACTATGATGCCATACCTTGAACTACGTACCCGCGCGCACGACCGAATACACGCTTCACTCGTAATATGGTTCTTTCGTTGCTGTTCATTCATCTGTATTTCGACCGAACACTCATGTTGCTTATTTTTCAAACTTGACCCTCTGCTACGAGTTCGCATCATATCCCGTGGTGTAAAACACGATTCCCCTTGCCCTTCCAAATACCCCGGGTTTTATGCCGATTTTTCTGTATTTGTATTTGTACCAAAAACACTCGTGTAGCTTACTTGTCATCAGGTTATGATCACCTCCTTCGACTTCGAGTTTTGTATTCTATTCGCAATTTGACAATGATGATTTGACCATGATACACGCACATTCTCCCCTCTTCCCAAGTCTCGATTACCCATGCTCCGACGCCCGGTGCTGTATAAATGCAGATAACTAGATCGAGGTTGAGTCTTGGTTTATCTTACGCTTTCTCGCTTTCGTGATGCGTTACATACATACTTACCACCTCTGCCTCGTTTAGACGTCGTATTCCCTAAAGTTCAACATTTCAACCTGCTCTGCTTCCCGCTCATGTCTACGTTCGACCCTTGGTTCGACCGCTGCTCGACGCGACGCGACGCGTCTGATACATCACGTGGACGACTAAGCGTACAAGGTGCCCGCGTACATTCAATCCTTTTCGCATTATGTACAGCTGTTAACACCTAGAGCAGGGGGTATCGTTATGTTCCAATCTGAGAGCAAGAGCAACATGGCCAGAAGTGATAGTCACCAACAATCCTGAATCAACGCGCGACGAACAGACCCGGACCGGAGAACAGGACACATGCAGTCATAACCCAGGGTAAACTTGGTCATAACGTGTTTTCATCCAATTCCAATGTAAGAAGGCACCTGTGAGAAGTGCGCGAGTTTCAAAAAGGGGTGAGGGAAGAGGAGACATGGAGGGAAAGCAGGTACCAATAGTATGACTACGACTTGAGAGATGGGAAAGGGGGGGGGGGAATAAATGATTGTAAAAGTAAGAGACTTGCACCACCGAGGTAGAACAAAAATAGAGGACGACCAAATGGGATAAGAAAACATACCACGTAAAAGCGGAACCGAAAGAGATACATATGTACAATGAGAAACGGTGTGAGAACCCAGCAGGTGTTGTCATAATTTCAGCTCTGTGAGTACCCGGCGCGCAAGCATGTGGTATTGCCATCCGTCTCCACTCAGACGTCGGAACTGAATCCCATGTAAGGGTAGCATAGGGACCTATAAATCACAACAACGGTAAGCGATCAAAGACGTCTCTATCAGAACAAATCCGACAAAAAGGGCATACCTTGACAACGTTGATCTCAAACCGTACAGCGAGCGAATTGTTGCCAATCAAATCGAACACTTCAGGGTCAACCTCGCCCGTGGGGAAGGGCGTTTGAGGCGTATGCGGTGTTGAACCAGCAAAATCGCGGGGTATCGGCGGGAGGATTTTTGATGCAGCCGGAGAAGGTGAACGAGGCACGGCAGAGTCCTGCTCAGGCGAAGTGCCAAGGTCGAGGGCATCCGAACGCGTGGCTTCGAGTGTATGTGTATTCGAGGAAACATGGAAGAAGGAAGAAGAGTGACTGCTCGGGGTCATACTCAACACAGTCCCACCCGAAGGTCGACTGGGCAGTTCCTTATTGTTCGAATGATGGGTAGAAGAAGCGTCTTTCTCTCGTTCACGTTCCTTGTCTCGGTTCTTCATGAACGAAAGTTTCGACGACTTCCTCGTCATCGATTTCCGCGTCGTCGCGCTCTCCGGCGGATCACGTGTCTCGTGCGACCCGTTCGAACCCTGCTTGCGGTGATGACTCCGCCGCGACTGCGAGGACTCAACGGGGACGACAGAGTTGACGTCAATAGAAGGGATATGTATGCACTCAAACCCTGTCTTCGTCTCCCGATACTGCACCTGCATCCGATCTAACACGCGTCGGATGTCGGCTTGAATAACATGAGGAGGCTTCGTCGATGTAGTCGCAACACTGCGACGCACACACGACAATGGTGAGGTTCATAACGTCAGCTTGGGTCTCTCTCGCCGACGTCGGAACACGGATCCATACCTGAACAAGCCCTTGAGGAAAACAGGCTTAAACTCCTTCTCTTCGCCCAACTGATCGCGATCGCCGGCACCACCTCCACCTCCTCGGGAACTCTTGTCAGCACCATTCGACAGCGTGTCGTCGCCATGATCGCCATTCACCCCGTTTTCTTCTTGCAACTCACCATTCTCGTCGACTTCTTCTGTCCGCCCGAATGGTCGCTCGGGGATAGACGGACGTCCTTGGCCGTAACCGTACCCTCCGGTCGACGGTCGACGATGCCTTCCAATTGTCCCACCGACATTAGAAAAGAACGCAGCGCCAGTGCTACTCCTCCTCTCATGTCTCACCGCACGAGACTGAGGGTCCAAAATCGTAGCCGCACGACGATGCGTAGTCCCAATAGGCTGACTTTGCGATTGAGAGATAGCGCCGGGGGCAGAAGGAGGTGTAGGAGTTGTACTACCACTGGCAGAAGTCTGCAGAGGTTTCTCATTCTCCTTCTCCGCAACCTCATCGCCATTCTGAGATTGTTCTTGTTTCTTCTCGACTTCTGCAGAGGGACGTGGAGTGAACCCGCTCGTGAAGAGAGTTCCCCTCTTGACGGTTCCGTACCGCGCCGTACCTCCCCCACCTTCTCTCGCACTCCCTCCACCGAGCAAGCTACCGAACTTGCGTATGAGAGTCGCGCCAGCGGACATTGGGGTAGTCAGGTGATACCCATCATCCTGCTGCTGTTGGTGCTGCTCTCCTTCGCGCTGCTGCTGGCTCCTATCCATCTGTTGAGCGAATGCGCTAAGCTCAGGTCCAGCCGTCCGAGGAGGCTCCATCGGGCCCTTCGAAGCATTCACACCACTAGTCCCAGCGACAACTCCATGTTCATCCACGACCTCCTGTCCACCACCACCAAACAACCACCCCTTGGAAACCACAGGTCTAGTACTCACACTATGACTTCTGCGATGTTTCGATTCGGGCGGCGCACGTGGCAGATTTGGTAGGTTAGCCTTCACAGGAGAACTAGGGACACTATTCGCAGCCGCAGCACCCAAGTCACTCCGTTTAGGAATGTTAAGAGTGGCAAACGCCCCGGGATCTCTCGCGCGCGGTTGCGGGAAACCCGGTGAAGTCGGAGACGGCGCGATCGCGTTGGGGTCGTAGGACATTCCGGAATAATGTGATGTGGCAGGAGGCGGAAGGCGAGGCAAGGGCATACTGTAATCTGGTTTCGCAGTCGGCGCTGGCGCGGCGTCTTTCCGTAATGCGGGTTGGGAAAGCTGTTTGCCGGTGGTGGGGATGGTTTGGTCCGGGTTGGATGTTGGGTCTGCGGCCCCGGCTTCCATGGAGAGTTGGGAGGAGGCAAAGTGACCTGGTCCGTACACTCGTTCGCGTTCCATCTTTTCCCGGGCGAGGAAGTAGATGGAGATCAATGGGTGGAAACCGTATGTAGGGTCCGGGGGCTCTCGGGTTCCATCCATGAGAGAAGATTGAGAAAGGTGAGATGAGGATGTCGGGGGAGAGTGGGTAGGTGTCGTTGGCGGTGATGTACCGGGGGAGAAGAATTTCTTGCGATAGGAGGAAAAGTCAAAACCAGAGAATCGCCGTGTCTTCTTCGACGGCGAGGAAGCAAGTCCATTCGTAGGCGATGGAGAGAGATGGTTGTTACTGTCGTAGGATATCGCCAAGCTAGAGTTTGACATGGACTCGTTCCACTTGCCACTGCGACCGTTTGACATGGCACGTTTGCGCTCCCAGTACTGTACGGCACGGAAGTACGCATCAGACTCCAAGATATCAACCAATTTGCGCTCGATCTCCTCCTCGGTACCAAACTCGAAACCCTTCATGCCTCGAATAACCTGTCTATCAAGCTCATCTGCACGCAGAGGTTCGCGGTGAACAAGATGAGAATCCGGGGGCCCGCGATATCCGCGAAGCATCCATGGGTGGTTGAGCACTTCCGATAAGGGTGCGCGGGCGGCAGGATTCGTCACGAGCATCCGGGTAAGAAGATGTTTACATTCTATAATGTATTGTGATGAACATGACGTCATGACGAGGGTCTAGGGAAACATACCTGCGCTGAGCCAGACGGGATATTCAACCAAACCGCGTTTGATCTTCGCATGCAGTGCAGGCATACTTTGATCGTCAAAGGGGACTTTGCCACATACCAAGACATAGAGGACGACACCGAAACTCCAGACATCTACTTCCGGACCCGTATACACCTTTGCATTCAGCAGTTCCGGCGCAGCAAAGTAGAGGGAACCGCAGAATGTCGAAAGATGCGAGGCCGGGTCATATAGGTTGGAAAGACCAAAATCAATGATTTTAATGTTACCCGAATGGGATATGAGGATGTTCTCGATTTTCAAGTCTGAAACATAGGATGCGTCAGCTCGTCGTTAATAACACAATGACATTACAACGCACCGCGATGAACAACGTTATTCTTATGACAATAATCTAAAGCGCTTCCAATTTGCCGCGCGAACTTACGAGCCACCCGCTCGCGCAGTCGGCCGTGGCTGATGATGTAGTCGAGCATCTGGCCACCGCTGACATATTCGAAGACCATGTAGTAGTGATGTTGGTGAACGATCATCTCGCGCATGCCAGCGATGTATGGGTGATGGAGGAGCATCGAAAGCGCGGCTTCACGAAGCGTTCGAATTTCCTTCGAAGCATCCTTGGAGGCCTGTTTGGCGGCGGCCTCGGGTGACATCCCACTTGTGGTTGACCCACTCGGGGACACACGAGGCAGAATCTTGACCGCGAGCTGAGAGGGGGTCAACAGAACGTAATTGTGGGCAGATGGTGAGACATGCCTTCTCCCCGGTCACATTGTGGTGCGCGAGCTTGACCTTGCCCATCGAGCCGGCACCCAAGGTCTTGCTGAGCGTGTAGTCGCCGAGGATTCGGTTTGAGCTTCTGGGTTTGGTCGCAGAGGCATCTCCGCGTCTCCCACCGTCATCTGCGTCTCGTCCTGTGGCGGCTGAGGGCTGTGGTGGCATGGACACTGGCCGCTGCCTGTTCGACGATGGAGTGCGCCTGGGAACGGCCGTTGCGGATGGTGGCAACTGTTGGGCCTGAGTTGCAGGAGTGCGTTGTGTGGGTGTGTTCTGAGCTGCGTTTTGGGAGATCGGCATTTCAAACTCGTGGCCGAGGACCATGCCGCCATGTGAAGGGGTGACTTGGCCTGCTTCGTGGCCTGTCCCCTGCGAAGCTAGCGAGGTGGGATATGCGGAAGTCGCCATGCAGAATTCGGGATGGCCAGGTTAATTAGTGCGGGACAATGCACGAGTAAAACAATTGGTGGGAACGAAAGGAAAGATAATAAAGAGCCAGCGATAGACGTCGTCGTCGTCTGTGTCGTCGTCGGGGGTGTCGTCCTCGTCGTCGCGCACGTCGTCGACGGCCTTGACGAGGCCGATGGTGAGAGTTGGGGTGCAGCCGACGTCGAGCGCCTGGGGACGCAGGCCATGCCTCGCTCTGCGGCGGTGCAGCCCAACGCGCACAATATTCAAAAATACAGCATTTTGTGCTATTTTTGTTCTCATTCACTCCCGCATCTTCTGACCTCAGCGTCGAGAACGAATGTGTGCGATTGAGTTCTCCCCGAAGCACCCAAAAAATCGCAGTCGAGGCGGTCCTCGATCCCTCCTGCCAACGAATCCATCCCGTGCCATATTTGGGCTGCGTGGTAAAACGTCGGAGGAGAGGTGGCCTCCAATTTCGCCCGCACACCGCCGTTCTCTCACATGCCAGCGTATAATTAAAGATATCATCAGGCTGACAGTGCTTCGCGAGCATCCGGGCAGAAGCCTCAGAGGGCTCAGCCCAAATGGGTGCAAGAAGGAACGTAATAATGAGAAAGGTATCCCTGATTGTTGTCGTGACCTCCAAGTCGGAACCCAGAATTGTGGGAGAGAAACATAGACAATCTATAAATTGTTGCCGCGATCATCAACGATCATAGACTATTCGAAAAGTAAGTTATGTGGTTTATTGATCTCGGGCAGATGGTACGGAGCAGCGTGCAGCGCAGGCTGGATGTCGCAACTGCTGAGACCACAAATGTGTTGGGAAGTGGGCATGAACTTGCAAGACCATGAGGGTCATCACTGTCAAGATCGTACTGGCCGACGTCCGGACCCCGATGTTTGCTCCATTAAAGCAATGTCAACGAGTTTCCAAAAACCTCACCAAGAAACAGCCCCTTCAGTGGGTTTTTCTGGGCTGAGCCCTTCAGATGAACCCCGGCTGAGCCGGACTCAATCCAGCAGATATCTCTGGCCATAATGATTCCTTTACTAGCCTGAGCCTATCAGATATTTGATCTAGCCAGGCTATGTATCAAGATTGATAGC
>MU275333.1:0-26634 GCA_022160315.1 Panus rudis PR-1116 ss-1
GTCTTTGTCCTTTGTGACTTAGGTTAGACCAAGTGTCTTCACAGCCCTGAGTTTGTCACATTGTCTATGTACAACTGTCTTGATTTCTAATAGGCAACCATCCAATTTCTGTATTACTCCCCCAATCCAGTGAACAAACTTGGAAAGTGGAAATGATTAGATTGTGCCACAAAAAATCAGAGGAGAACCAAGGAATGGCCGGGAGGCTGTCTAACCGTGACGGCATCAGGGACAACAGAGATTTGAATGTTGTTGACCCACGTACAGACATAGATACACTGTCACAGCAGAAACATTTGTATCATGAAGTCCAAATGAACATCTCAACACTTTGCAATACGTATCCAGCTTGCTTGGATGTTGAGGCCTTCAAGTTCCATTGTTAGTGTGTCAGGTAGCCCCTAGTTCAATTTCGTCATAAGCGCATCTACCAGCTCCGAGTCATCAGCCTGCTTGATCTCGTCCACTGAGAGGTTTATAGCCACGTAAAAAATCACCACAGTGGGTATATATTTCGTCGATGCGTCGCGAAGAACTTATCCTCCCAATCCTCGCACAAGAATCGATGGACGGGCTGTGGCTAATGGGCATTCCGCCTAAGCAACATGTCATTTTATGTCATCGATGGTTTGCGATAATATCTGAGGGCATGCGGTTGAATGCTGCCCAAGATCGCAGCCAGTCATCAGAGCAGAGATGACCATACACCCAGAGCCCAATGCCCTTATCTGGATTGTATATTCCGGGAGGAGCCTCTGGTGCTCTGTCATTCAGGAACTCTGCGGCGGCCTGCAGTGCCGCAGACATCTTCAAAGGAGGGGTCCTCGGTGGTTCAATGTTATTGTCATCGGTATCGGCATATGTTCATTGCTGGAATAGCCTGTTGATACGAATTGGTAGACGGTGCAGGTATTCACATTGCAGTCGTTGATTGCACTGACTTCTTTTCAGTGACCATGGCCACGACACGTACAGTAAGCCATGTAGTAATACTCACCTCATCATCATGCCTTGTATAAATGTCCAACAGTCCACAGACAGCTGAAGAGGGTGAATTTCAATTTCCCCTCGAACGTGGGAGCCAGGAAGGCCGGAGCAATCGCAAGCGTTCAATTAAACGTAAGTCTCAATATCTAAGTACATACAATCAGTTGCAGCAGAGGTGAACTGCCGTCAGCTACCAAACCATGCGTCGGGTTCTGTACATTCCACAGTCATCAGCGTACTAGGCTTTCATCACATTGAGAGCTATGTAGAATGACAACAAGGAAGAACTGCCAGCACTGAGCTTGAGCAGCCTGCACAGGGTAAGCCAGGGAATTTCTGCATCAAAGAAAGTGCCAAAAAATTAACATAGAGGGTCAGGCTTTCTATGGCAATTTCTAGCTTGAAGATATTCTCAAAGAATGTCGCACAATATTTTGCAATATCTCCATTCTTGAAATAAATTAGTAAATGTTAAGAAATACTCGACTGAAGAGATTGTAGTCTCACCCAAATTTGCGATTTCACCGATAGTGATTTTTCAGCCTTACTGACTTGTTTCTTTGGGCAAGATTTTGCAGTATATTTTCAAAAACTCTTTCATGAAATCATCTTCGTAGAAATTGCACTAGAATGTTTGACATTCTGCCACAGTATCTTCCTGAATTTTTGCCCCAGAAATTGCCTGACTTACCCTGTGCTGAGCGTCCGATCGAGGAGACGCCAGATATAATCAGAATGTCACGTGCTCGCGTTCCTGCAATCGAAGGACTTCAAGCTTCAATTGAGTCACAGTTGACGGTTGTATACACCCCGGTGCCGTTCGCCCGTCGACGTGATTTTACAGAAAAGCGTTACCCGAATTAACAACTAGTATATATTTCGACATCTCAGGTCTAATTCGAAGCGAAAAAGAGAAAGAATGACCCCAACCCGGATTGAACGGATGACCTTGAGGAGCCGATTATTGCTGTTAAATTTGTTCAACTGCGAGGGATCGTCTGGCACTGGAATCTCACGCTCTACCACTGAGCTATGGGGTCCGGACACCGATTTGACTAAGCATATGAACGATATCTGTCACCAAATATACCAGGAGCATCATGGCCATCCACCTCTTTGCTCTACCTCTAACAACACTATGCCAAGCTAGCTACACTCCTCTACTCTACCTACGAGATAGTCGAACCAAACGTGTGTGTGATGTGCTATGCAAGAAGACGAACCTAAGCAAGGAGATATAAGATCAAATCCTCGAACACGAACAAACCAAGAAGATAGTCCCTCAAGCCTAGGCCTCTCTAAGTCGTGATAAGGTAGTAGATGCTGTGTAGATAGACTGGCAGAAACAGGGCCGAAGGAGAGGAGGGAGAGAGGGGGAGAGAGTTCATGAGTCGGTGTCGAGGTTACGGTCCCTGAATCGTCTGTATAGGTTGATAATGACGTCGTTCGCTGTTAGGGTAATGATTCTACGTGACAAGTCGAATAAAGATTTCGTTCTTTGAAGTAATATTGAGACTTACGTGTGTGGTGCTATCCGCAGGAAATGTGCTGTCGAGCCTGAAAGGAGAGACGCGTCAAGATAGATTGAGTGGAAAAGGGGTGTCCAGAGATATACCTTTGTACCACCCGAATACTCCCTCCGTTTTGAACGTCTTCCAGAGACAATCTATTGGGTTCTTGTACAATACACCGACATGTCTACCATCTGGTAGGAGTTTCGTAGGTTGGTTGTACATCCGTGTAAGGGTCTAGGGATTATCGCATATTATTCAGTTGCCCCGAAATCAAGAAAATGCTCGAACGCTACTTACCGTATCGGCAGGTTGCATCATAATGAGCTATAAGAAACATTAGCTTGACTGTCGCGTGTGATCTCAAACACGAGTACGCACAACGCAGATTCCAGACACAGAACTACTCGCAAGGTATGTCCATATACTATCAGGCGAGGAAATCCCGTGTTTCACGAGCTGTTTCTTTGTCCAATTGTACGTCGGCAATTGCACAGACGAGCCCATAGCAGTCCGAAGAATGGCAGCATCGACGCCGCGCACGAGACCTCTCCATCCTTGCGATTTGTATATCGTCGAGAGAGCATGGAAAGAGTTTCTGTAGTAATGTTGTGCGCCTACGGGTAATGCTGGGGAATATGCCTGAATGTCGATGAGTGAGCCTCCGTGTCACTTTCTGCGCGGGTGAGGGCGTACCTGCATCCGGGCCTTTACCATGAACAATGGGTTACCCAGAACCGCTACGCCGCACGCAATAAGAATGCATGAAGGGGAACAATAGGGGGACAAACGTACCTCCTACTGCACCACTTGCTGCACCTGCGATGACTGAGGTGACGGGCATTTGAGTGGACGGGTCCAATCCCACCGTTCGGTTCAGCGCATGCCGGAACGGTTCATAGAACCCTGAAGAGTGCGGTTGGAACACGTCCCCCCTTTACGGTTGTCAGTCTAAGGACTCACCGAGACGAGAGCCGTTCAGTAAGATCTAAGATGAGCATCGGAGTTAACGCGGGAATGGAGAAGCCATTCGTGAAGTGCTTCTTACTTGATAGCAGTACTGTTCGAACAAGGACCTGTCAGGGGGGAGTCATCGGCACGTCATAAGCACACGAACGTACCGCAGGACCAAGACCTCTCTGAATTCCCTTCACACCTTCGTTCCGCCATGTCTTTGCGAACACGTCGAACACGTTCTTGTAGACCTTTACACCTCCGTCCTTTGCAAGTTCGCCTTGCAGCTGCAGTCGTGTCTTTGCGACTTCAGCGGGATTCGAGAAAGTTACCTGTAAGATTGATGAGGATATTTACGGACACAAGATGAGCCTGGGGTGATCCAGAACCCGGATTAGACGTGATACGAACCGCAACACATGCGGCTATACCGCCCAGGATGAATCCCTCTGTGGTCGAGAGTGGTTTAGGCGAAGGTTTCGCAGGGCTCGCCGCAGTCGAGGACGACATTGAGCAGGCCTCGGGGGTGTAGAGGGGGAGGTCACAGGATGAAAAGAGCTATTCGGCCGAAGGGCCCCCAGCCGTATTTATGGCGCGGAACATGGACAGCAGCGTCGAGGTCAGCCCGCCCGCACAGGCGCCCAACGTCAACCTCTCGTTCACCCCGACCCCGATCGTACCGAGCACGTCTTATCCGCTACTCTCACTGACTGCTGTGAGATTTTTCGTGCGACTTCGTGACGTACGGCTCTGTGAAGCTTATAAAGCGTCCTTGACGTTGAGGGCAATCTTCTGACCTTCTGTCAAGATGCCACCCATGTATGTGGACGGGTTCGTACTCCATGCGGTAGTTCTGAATTTACTCAGGTCAGACGCGACAAGTTCACCATACATTCCAAAGCAGTGGTTTGTCAAGACGTGGAGCTGAAGGGAGACATAACGATAGGTGCCGGTACGTTCGCTGATTGACTAATGACCGAATTCGCCTGATAAGCTGCTTTAGGTACCATTGTCCATCCCAAAGCGACGATTTTCGCTATTGCTGGACCCATAGTCATTGGTTCAGGATGTATAATTGAGGAAGGGGCTATTCTGGTCAATCGGTCTGTACAGATTATTTGTTGCTGGCCGCGTCATTCACCTGAGAGCAGGCGAAAAGAAGTCATGCGAATAGGCGACGACAATTTGTTCGAGATAGGATGCCGTATGTCGCCCTTCCGCCTTTACCAGAGATCCCGTTAACATTCTTAAATAGGAGTGGAGTCTCCAACAATCGGGAACATGAACACCGTCTCAACTCGCGCAAGGGTACATCACACCGTCAGGATCTCGAACTATTGCGTGATTGGCGCAGGATGCCTTGTGGTACCTACAGAGGACGAAATACTCGACGAATACACGGTTATATATGGCCCCGCCGCAGAGAGGCGAATATGGAGCGGGAGAGGAAAAGTGCAAGAGGCGGACTTGAGGAAGAAGCACACCGATTATTTGCGGGAGATGTTGCCCAAATTCAATAGGCTGAGGAAAGGAGACCATGGGGCGTAGTCTCACATATGTTTCACTTCATCCCTGCTTAAGTATACCCTGTATCATCTCATGGTTTGGTCGAGACTCTCGCAATTTGAACGTGAATCAGAATAACGCGACGAAGGAATTGCCTCTCTGACGCGCGAGCACGTGCTGGGAAACCTTCGCCATATATAGAAGGTCAGTTCACTGACGCGCTCAATATTAATATTAATATTGCTCTCGGGTGCTGGATCGCTCTACCGCCTTCACCATGTCGGACGTCTGACTCTGCCGCAGCAATAACGAAACATGGCCGCAGGGATGAGCAGGAATGTCTTCATAGGGCTCGTCTTGTTTGGTCTCTTGTCGTCGGCCACGGTACACATCCTATCTTCCCCGGTATTCCTGATTCTCCTGCTACCGCTTCTCCTGCTCGGATTCGTTATACTCTTCTTGGGACTCAACATCGCGATAGCATACTATCTGGATGCAAACAGGCCTGTAGTGCACAATAATCTACCTCACGCGGCGCGTCCACTAGCGTTCTCTACACCGGCAGCATGGCAGGCGGTCTTGACGAGGTCGCAATGGTCTTACCGTTCCCCTCAGTCGCTGGCCCCTCTTATCCCGGAGTCCCCCATCATTTCGTCTGCTCTAAATGACCTGCTCATTTTGATAGTGAGGGACTTTGTCTTGTCATGGTATAGAGACATCTCCAGCTCCCCGTCCTTCCCGACGGCAGTCTCCGGAACGATACATAGCTCCCTCGAACGTCTCCTCGCGCGCATGACCAAGATAGACCTCTCAGTCTTGATCGTGAAACGTATCATACCAAAGGTCACAGCGCATATCGAACAATTCCGACAGTCCGAAGTAGCGTTACGCGGTGCAGGGCTCGAAAGAAGGCTAACTCAATCCGAAGAGCTTGACTTGCTTCTCGCGAGTAAATACGCAAGTAAAGGTGGAGGAAAGCTTCACTCTGCCGTGGACAATCTCTCTTCTACCTTCACGAAGCAGACGGAGGAAGCTCATCTTCGGGGACTCGTGGATAAGGCTCTTCCGCATATTCTTCCGGAGAAGGAAGCGAAGAGTAAGGCATTGAAGATTGTCGTACGCGAGGTTGTGGCGTGTTGTGTTCTATATCCTGTCATGGATATGCTGTCCGACCCTGACTTTTGGAATCGGTCGATTGACCAGGTGGTAAGCAAATTGACCGCACATATGGTGTGTTTCGCTTTGGTGTCTGAATATCTCGTTTGCTGTAGGCGGGTGCAGCTATTAGGCAACAGTCAGTACCCGTTCTTGTCCATCCCTAGCATAAGCTGAGTATATCATACTAGACGACTCATCTCGAAGGTGCGGAACGTCTTGGAGGCCCAAATCCCGCGTCCTCAGGTGCAAACAGTAGACCCTACTTCTCCTACTCGGACGGACACAATCACCATCCGTACGGACCCTCGTCAATTCGAGTCCTTCCTCCGGAGTATCAGCCGCTGCTCATCCCTGCTGGATGCTCGACGACTCAAGAACGACATTATGGGCGAAATTCGTAGGACGAGGGCATTACTCGGTTAGTCACATTGGTTCTATGCGTGCATGCGCATATACTGAGAAAAAACCGTCATGTAGCTAATCACGAGAATGAGGATTGGATCAATGGCGAGAAGACTGAGGATATCGTTGCTTTTCTTGACCGGTTGTATACTGCGAAACGGAAGGTGGAAAAGCGAATCGCAGTACTGGGAGGAGAGACTGCCACGGTAAATACATGACACATTTCCCGGTGTTGTTTCGCTCTGATTTCTCCATACCTAGAGCACGTCAGCTTCATACAGTGACCCTTCTGCGGTAGCCTCCCGCCTGACCCTTCGAGACATCCTGACCAACCCAAGCTCACTATCCTACTTCATGGAGTTCATGGACCGCCGAAACCGGCCACTACTCGTCCAATTCTGGCTTACAGTCGAGTCCTTCAAGAACCCACTCGAATCCGTCGACTCAGACGATTCGGATGACGAAGACGAAGCCATTCTCGACCCATCACTCTCTGCTACACTCAGAGAAGATATCTCCATGATGAATGAGTTGTACTTCTCCGGTCCTACTCCAGATCCTACTCTCTCGGTCATTTCGCAGAAACATGTGAACGTGATCAAGAGTTTTGGTATGTTGGGTGACCGGAAAGGCGATGGAGAGGATACCCAAGTCGTGACACCTGCGATGGAGAGGAAGGTCAGGAGGAGCGTTATGCTCGCGCAGAGACAGGTCGAGAAAGAGATGGAGAGTAATGATTTTGAAGACTTCAAAAGGTCTGAGTTGTGGTTCAGGGTTATTGGAGACCCGGAACTTAGTGCGAAGAATGCTGGGGTCGCTTCTTCTTCTGCTACTCAGCACTCGTCGTCTCATCATCAGAGGTTGCCGACTTCGAAGAGTTCGACTAATTTGGTTGCGGATACTGTGAAAGGTCCTCATGCGAAACCGCATGCGACACGTTCCGAGTCTTCACCTATTATCACTTTCCCCTCGCATCAGCGAGAGAAGTCAGCGAATTCTACGACCTCTGGGACCAGTACCAGCACCGCTCAACCAGCCCGTGCCTCGCCCTCGAACTTGGAACTACTCATGGCCCCCGCTTCCGATACACCCTCGACCACTGCTCGCGCACCTCTCTTCGATGACCCGGAAGATCCCGCAATCAAAGCCCAGTCGCAACGCATGGAAGCTATCCAAGCTGCGTTGACCGATATCATCGCTTTGGATAATCAAGATGGGAAGAGCAGTTTGGCGGATAGCATGGTTAGGTCTACCGCAGCTGCTGTCTTATCCCCCGAAGCTGCCGGAACGAGTACAACCACTGCGGACCCTGGGTCAGATGACGAACCTGAGTCGGACGAGAAGCTAGACGAAGACGCGGAACGGACGCATGGATCGTATCAACTTGCAGGACCGGGTGACTTACAGCTCTCGTATGAGATTGCGAGGTTGTCGGATAAGATTGATAGGCTGCAGTCTCAAGATACGATGTTGGATACGTTGATTAAGAAAGCGGAGTTGACAGGAGACGCGCAGGAACTGAAACTTCTCCGGAAGTCTAAATCTTCACTCACTCGCGAAATTCGGGAACTCCAATTCCAAAAGACGCAATACGAACAACAAGAATCTGCTAACAGACTTGTCTCGGACCGGACGAAGATCGCCATCGTGAACTCTACCGTCGGCGAAGAAGACGGCGGGAAGTCCGTAGTGAGGTATCTTGTGGAGGTTCAGCAGCTTGCACCCGATGGAAGCTTTGCGTCGGGTTGGGTGGTGGCGAGGAGGTATAATGAATTTTTTGCGATGCATAATAAGTTGAGGGAAAAGTATGCAGTTGTGAGGGGTTTGGATTTTCCTGGAAAGAGGTTGGTAACGAGTTTGAGTGGCAGTTTTGTGGATTCGAGGAGGGTGGCGTTGGAGAAATATCTGCAGGTACCTTTATCACTCATTCAAATCGTGATTCGATGAAGTGCATATTGATCTTCTTGTACACAGAGCCTTATCGCAATCCCTGCGGTATGCGAGAGCGAAGAACTTCGTGTCTTCCTCTCCCGAGACTCGCCCTTTGTCGCTTCTGCCAAAGCAGCAAACCCATCTTCAGGTAGCGGTGCAGCATTCCCTGGCAAAGACCTCGTCCGGACAGTCTACCAATCCGTCGCCGAAAGCATCGACGACATGTTCTTCGGACCATCCATGCTAGATGTCATCATTCAACGTCTAACGACTCAAGCAGCCGAGCTTGTAGGGATTGTCGGTTCAGGCGTACACGACGAGGATTTGATCGCTCAGGCTTTAAGGGCTTCTGGGAAGAGTATAAGCAACGAAGATGGGCTGTTGCAGCTTCCTGGGGACTTGAAGCCTATTGAGGGCGAGACGAGTACTTCGACTTTCTCGAGCCCGATATGCGATTTGATCTTGGCCGTGTTCGAGTTAAATAAAAAGAATAATTGGTTGAGGAGGCAGGCGATTGTAATCATCCTGCAGCAGGTATTTGGGGGGACAATTGAAAGGTGGGAACTGTCTTCGTCTCTTGTTTATTGAATTCTCGTTAACGTCGTTCGTTGTAGGAAATTGCGAGAAACCGTGAAGAGTTTCCTGGACGAGCCTCATTTGATGTCGTACATCCAAATCTTCAGAGATGGGATGTGGCCTGGAGGACAGTTGAAACCGCCTAGCGTTCCACGCACAGCGGAAGAGAAGCTTCGTACAAGGGACGAAGCGAATCGGAAGCTGTCAGCTCTCATACCTGGTACGACCACTGCATCTCTGTCAGATTTACCGTGATTCTGATATTTTCATTTGGTAGACCTGGCTGCGAACATGATCGGTCGGTCGAATGCCCGCCGAGGGGCGCGTCGTATTTTCGCAGTGCTACAGAACAGACGGTTGAACCAACATCTAGTGTATACAATTGTGGACGAGGTGAGCCATTCTCGATGATATAGCGAGATGTGTGCGCTGATAATTGGATAATTAAACCCAAGGTGTTTGCCGCGCTTTTCCCTGAGACGACACAATAACGAATTTACGAGCTTCTTATACCCATATCGTTATTGATATCCTGTACTGCCCCGGTGTAATATAAACGATCTTAATGGATCTGTCGCCACATCGCCGAACGGAGTGCTATGAAGCGGAATCTGCGTCGACGTTCATCGCGGTGCTTTCCGAGGGCGTTGGTTCAACGGGTGGTGTCTGTTGAGAAGGATGCGAGGGCTGTGTCGTACTGCTACTACTACTTTGTTCCGTTTGGGGTTTCTCCGGTTGAGGCTGGGATTGTTCGGGAGCTGCGCTCGCGTTCCGTGATACCGATGCAGATTGGTCGGTGCGGGCCTTCTTGGCTACACGATGTGACTTCACAGAAGAAGCTGTGGGATCGTCATAGCTAGAAAAGTGTTATAAGTTGGCACAATATCGAGGGAAAGCAGAGAGATGGTACGTACACCTTGATGGTGTGTAGAATGAAGCCGCCCGAACCGGAGGCATTCATGAGCGGATGTGTTCGCCCAGGCAGGATCTATGCAGGATTTGCGCAGTTAGACGAGCATGATGAGGGGAATAACACATAACTCACCTGATAACACCGCGTCCAAGCCTCTGTAACGGCTGGTGCAAGGTACTGAGGTAGATCTCTCAGTTTACCCTGAAGGTCAGCTACGATCTGAAATTATACATAGGGTCAGGAGTTTTCAGGAACAAATGATAAAATAGAGAAAGTACATACCTGAACAAATGGGCTGTGTACCACTATCGAGGCGGAACCGCCTAGATATGGCAATAGCTTCTCCAATATCGAGTATGGGTCGTATTGACTAGCGACAATCAAGCTACACCATATATTAACCATGTATATCGAAGTGAGTGTTATAAGAGAGACTTTACTGACCCGTCGAATTCTCCCGCAAAGAGCTCTTCTCTAACCTGCATGAGTTGACCGGTGACAGCCTTTCGCTTGTTCAGCCGAGCACGCTGACCGTCAGACTTGAATGTGCCTGATGGAGGTTCTGACGAGGCGATGACTATAGTCGGCTCAGAAATTGTGTGACCGTTAGGAGGTGCAAGGGAAAACATACTAGGCATGTGTTCCTCATCCGCTGTGGACCAGTTGAGGTGCGACATGATGGAGGTGAAGCTCTTTGGGAAGTTCATTTGTGTGAGGACCGGATATGCTGGGGGTGAATCGACGTCACAGATAGTTATTAACCGTCCATTGCCTGTAAAGAGGTCATAATAATGTTAACGATATCACAGGGGTGCAGCTTAACAGAAACCGATATCTACCTCCGAGCCTTTCCATAATACCGGCGACTACGATGCCTGATGCATCGTCTACAGCTAGATATCTCCCACCCGGCCTGATGTTTGCCATGGAAAGCATTTGAGACAGGCTGTCTGGGCGAATGTCTCGTAGTCTGTTCTGGTCTTTCTTGAACCAGTAATCACAGACATTATAGAGCGTGGGGATAACGGTGGAGAACGATTTAGAGTACCTGTATATCGAGCCATTAGCACAAGGAAAAAAAAAGGGGGGGGGTCTTCTGAGCTTACTTCGCTTCCTTCCGCTTCTTATATTTCTCCTTACTGTATTCATTCTTCTTCGAGAAGTTCGCATGCATCTCAATTTGTTTGTTAATGATTTCCTATGAAGACGTCATTGAGTTTGTTCAGGTAAGGAATATCCAGTAAGTACCTCTGCAGACACGCCGGACTTCTTGAGAGCTTCAATCTCGGCCAATGTCAATGGTTGTACGGCTTGCCCATCGTCGATCAATTCGTTGGTTGCCCCAGTATCCTCTGCTCATAAAGTAAGTTTCCTAGCTTCCCTTGGAAGCAGGCTGTCCTACCTACTTCCTGGAAAGTACGAGGAGGCAGCACCTTGAGCTTTTTGTCTCGTATCTCGTAGGATAACCCGAATTGTTGACCGACAAGCTCGTTGGAATAGAACGATCCAAATTTTCCCAGATTTACTGTCCTAGAAACATGGCATATGTCAGCCTACCTCCATATGTACGGAGAACGGAGAACACATACCCTTCTTTTTCTAGCTTGATCGTACGAACATCTCCACTAGGTATTTTGATTAGAACTGTGTCCCCCGCGTTGATTGTCCTTGGAGGAGAATTTGAAAGCTGCGAGGGTCCCTCCCCGATGTCGGTATTCATTCTTCTGAATCGATTGAGACGTCGATTGCTGTAAAGAAGGAAAGAGGTAAAATAGGGTAAAATGCCACAATTTCTCGAACCCCTCGAAGAATGCCGTAAGCGCCGGATCTAGATTGCATTCCTACGAAACGCCGCCACGTGCTGTCATCGACGCTCATCCGAGTCGCGACCGCTTTTCCTGCAATGATGCCTTCAGCCAGTGCGACGCCTTCTGACACAGACCTCGAAAACGCGCTCAAACGTACGCAAGAGCCATCCTGGAACGGTCTAATACCCTCAGAACTTGATGCTCTGGTGACCGCGTTCCTCCCATCTCAACCATTCTCCTCACGATCAACAGCCTACGTCGTCCTCGCGGGAATATGTCAACGGCTACGTGATATTACTCAAGAAAAGACCCAAGGAGCCGCATTAGAGTCTATCTCAAAAGCATTCGCAGGTCATGTCACATCTAAGCTGGCAGAAACCGAGGAGCAGGAGTTGCTTGCTGGACTAACATTCCTGACTGCTTTGTTCCAAGTTGATTGGCAAGCTGCAGCAAACATCCTAACGCAGGATGGGACTGTGGAAGCAATTGTAGACTCTCTTGACTTATACCCATTATCTCCAGGCATCAGCCTTGCTGTCGCGCACCTTCTCAGTCAAGCTGCCGGGCACAAGTCATGTCGAGCGGTTATACCATCTCAAGGCGTGGAATGGTTAGAGTCGAAAGCTCGTCAGGGCTTGAATAAAGAGCTGCAAGTTGCTGCTGCTGTTGCGCTTGTCAAGCTTCAGAAGGGTGCTGAAGTTGATTCGGCGGGAGTTTCTGATCAAGATACATCTTCGAGCAATGGGGTAGGCTTAGTCGGGCTCATGAAGGATATCATTCTTCTCAGCCCAACAACATCTCCGTCCTCTTCTACGTCGCTTTCCGATGCCATCGAGGGCTTGGCGTACATCAGCGCAGATCCGAGGGTTAAGGAAACCCTAGCATCGGATAAAGACTTCCTTAAACGCCTCTTCTCCTTGATCCCTCGCAAGAAGACTACGCTCTCCAATGTTGCGGATGTCGTCGACACCGGAATGACTCCGCTGTACGGAACATTGCTCATTATCTCTAACATCTGTACCTATCGCCCTCGTCTCTCTTCCGAAGAAGCTCAAATAGCCAAACTCAGGCGGATGGCGGCGAAAGCGTCTACCAAGGGCACTGACGACTCGGAGGCGAATAAGCTTGACGATGACGAGCAGGTTCAGAAACGGTGCCGACGACTCGTCGAAGCTGGCGTCGCGGACGCGTTGTCTTCAGCCGTTCGCGCGAGCGATAGTCACGCCGTCCGCTTGCTCATCGGCAAGGCATTTCTAAGCCTAGTCGAGGACAAAGAGAATAGGGGAAAAGTCTTGCAGGCCGGAGGTGCAAAGGCGTTGATGACAATCATTCAAGGAATCCTCGCGAATGCTCCCAAACGAGATAACACGCCACAGTTGGAGCAAGCCGAGTTAGAGCCCATCCAAGCCCTTGCAAAACTCACTATCACTTCAGCGCCGGTACAAGTATTTGGACCAAACGCTGGAGCACTTTTCGACGCTATTCGGCCTCTAGCATTACTACTCACCTCCCCAAACGCAAATCTCCTGCAACAATTCGAGGCGATAATGGCTCTTACGAATATTGCGTCTGCGAGCGAAGAAGCTTCCACTAAGGTAGCCAAGGCCGACGGTCTCATGAACAAAGTCGAGCTTCTGATGTTAGAAGACCACACTCTCGTCCGGAGAGCGGCTACCGAGCTCATCTGCAACCTTGTAGCAGGATGTGAGGAGATCTACAATCGTTACGGCGGTGAGAAGAGTGCAAGCTCAAAGTCGAAGATTCAAGTGCTTGCGGCACTTTGCGATGTGGACGACCTCCCAACAAGGCTTGCTGCGTCGGGCGCATTGGCTACCCTCACGTCCTCGCCGAACGCATGCCAATCTCTCTTCGAGCTGCAGCGCGAACGGCACCGAGTCCTCCCCATCCTTGCTCAGCTCATCGATCCGACGGTTGCCCCTCCTCCCGACACGTCGGAGGGCGAAGAAGTCATTGAGGAGATCAGAAGCCCGACACAGGGAGACCCAGGCCTGGTTCATCGGGGAGCAGTTTGCATTCGGAACTTCTTTGCGGGAATAGAGGATACTTCAGCGCGGAAGGAGTTGGCTCAAGAAGCTCATAAATTGGGTCTGGTGCAGGCATTGGCTCGTGTGTTCAGAGAAAACTCTACGAATCGGAGCAATCCGGTGCTGAGGCCAACTGCGGAGGCCCTGAAGATGATGATGGAGTGTGGGATTTCGATTACCACTTGATCATAGGTGTGGTCACGGTTAGGGAATGAACTGAGAAGCATTGGACGCTGAAGTGTAGCATAGCACGTTGTAACTAGCATTATGATCTGGCATGTTGTGAAAAGAAATGTGTAGCTTGTACAATATTAATGTGGTGGTAGTTGCGATTGAAGAGGCGATGTTGGCAGCCAGATCGCTTCATTCCGAACGAACCGAACCAGATCAACCGAACAAAACGAATCGACCACCCCGCCTGTGTGCCTGGTCGGACGCGTGCTGCATCTTGGCCTGAATCTATCGTCATTATCTCATTCCTTCTCTCTCGTCTCAGGCTGTTGCAGGCCGTGGACGACTTTTGGGTACCCTGAAGTGCATCACAGCCGAATTGCGCGCTAGAACCTTGCTGAGTTGCGACGGGTTACAAACCACGCCGCAGCCATTCGACATACACACTGTATCCTGCAGCTTTGCAGCACTCAAGGAGATACCTGTCGTGTAACAAGGATACTGGTGCTACCAGACAGCCATGGTCAGTAGACTCGAAACATACGTGCTACTCTATCTTCATCCTCCCTTCGTGCAGGCACCATCCAAGAAAGCGGGCAAGAAGGTCGCACCTGCGGCCAAGAAAGGTGGTGGTGGTAAGAATGCCGTGGCTAAGGTGAGTGAGTGGAATCAGGTTTGAGAAGTAAACTCAGAGGACGGGCGATGTGATCAGGCAGATTGGAAGGAGGGGTTCAAGAAGAAGTCGGTTGGAGTGACTGACATGACTCTGTTAACGCAAATCACAAACGAGAGCATCAACGATAACTTGCAGAAGCGATGGCTTAATGGCGACATCTACACTTGGATCGGCGGTGTACTCATCTCCGTCAATCCCTTCAGAGGTATGTATACTCTTCTCGTACCATTGATCGAACATCTTAACATCTATGTGTAAGATCTTGGAATATATACGGACGAGGTTCTGCAAAGGTACAAGGGCAAGAACCGTCTCGAAGTTCCCCCACACGTCTTCAGTATCGCCGAGTCTGCCTACTACAATATGAATGCCTATCACGAGAACCAATGTGTGATCATCTCTGGAGAATCTGGTGCCGGAAAGACGGAAGCCGCGAAGCGGATCATGCAGTACATCGCTGCTGTCTCTGGGGGGCAAGATAGCAGTATTCAGGAGATCAAGGACATGGTGTTGGCTACTAACCCGCTACTAGAAAGTTTCGGATGCGCGAAGACTCTGAGGAATAACAACTCTAGTCGACATGTAGGTACAATCCCGCCCGTGTATCCCCCCACTTACCTATCCGTATACAGGGTAAATACCTCGAAATCATGTTCAACGCCCAAGGAGAGCCGATCGGTGCCCAAATCACCAACTACCTGCTCGAAAAGGGGCGTGTCGTAGGACAGGTGGATAACGAGCGTAACTTCCACATCTTCTACCAGTTCACGAAAGCAGCAACGCCAGAAATGCGAGGTAAGCTCTACTGCCTCCGGTTGGACACGTGAGATAACCGTATGTTCGTAGAGGCGTATGGCATACAAACACCGGATGCGTACGCATATACGAGCTTGAGCAACTGCTTGGACGTTCCAGGCATTGATGACAGCCAGGACTTCGACGAAACAATTGTACGTTCTGCTATGCTCGAGTTTCGGATGCATATTCACGCTCCTCCTTCGTGTAGAAAGCTATGCGAGTCATTGGTTTGAGTGACTACGAGCAAAGCGAGATCTTCCGCATGCTAGCTGTCATCCTTTGGCTAGGAAATGCCCAATTCCAGGAGAACGACAGTGGCAACTCCGAGATTGTCGACACATCTGTCACCGATTTCGTCGCCTATCTCATGGAAGTCGAACCCGCCTTGGTCCAGAAAGTACTAACCTCACGTGTAATGGAAACAACGCGTGGAGGAAGACGTGGTAGTGTGTATGATGTACCACTCAACCCCGCTCAAGCGACCGCTGGACGTGATGCTTTGGCGAAAGCGATCTATAACAACTTGTTTGAATGGATCGTAAGCAAGATCAACATTTCCATGAAGCCACGATCGAGTACGGCCCACCTCATCGGTATTTTGGTGGGTTCTCATCCTCTCTACCACCTTAAGATAGTCTGTCTTGACCAGGGCAAGCATTCATCAGGATATCTTCGGGTTCGAGATTTTCGAGGACAATTCGTTTGAGCAGCTATGTATCAACTACGTGAACGAGAAGCTTCAGCAGATCTTCATCGAGCTCACTCTCAAGACTGAGCAAGAAGAATACGTTCGCGAACAAATTAAGTGGACACCTATCAAGTACTTCAATAACAAGATTGTCTGCGACCTCATCGAGGAACGTCGACCGCCCGGTATCTTCGCCGCATTGAACGACGCATGCGCTACAGCACACGCCGATCCCACTGCCGCGGACAACAGTTTCATCCAACGTATGTCCATGCTGCAATCCAACCCTCACTTCGACGCTCGCGGGGACAAGTTCGTCGTGAAGCACTACGCGGGTGATGTGACATATAACGTCGCTGGCATGACCGATAAGAATAAGGACGTGCTTGTCAAGGATTTGTTGGATTTGATTGGGACGAGTGGGAACCAGTTCTTGCAGGGCTTGTTCCCTGACCGCCCGGATCCTAACAGCAAGAAGAGGCCTCCTACTGCTGGTGACAAAATCAAGGTAGGTATAATTTCGACATGTGTATACTTCCTTCGTCTCGTATTGACATGATGAACAGGCTTCAGCACAAGCACTCGTCGAGAACCTCATGCGTGCCCAACCATCCTACATTCGAACCATCAAGCCCAACCAGAACCGATCTGCAACCGAATACGACACCGCGGCCGTCCTTCACCAAATCAAATACCTCGGTTTACAAGAGAACATCCGTGTCAGGCGTGCAGGTTTCGCATACAGGAACACGTTCGAGAAGATGGTGGAACGGTTCTACTTGCTCTCGCCTGCGACCTCGTATGCTGGTGAATATATTTGGCAAGGGGATGCGAAGTCGGGATGTGAGAGAATTTTGATTGATACTGGTATTGCGAGGGATGAGTGGCAGATGGGTGTTACGAAGGCTTTCATCAAGAACCCAGAGACGGTACGCTTCTCCTCAGTTTACCTTGCTCTGCTCGTGCTCACAGTCATATCCCCCTAGCTCTTCGCTCTCGAGACGATGCGAGACAGATACTGGCACAACATGGCCGCCCGAATTCAACGTGCATGGCGCAACTATATGCGGTACAAACACGAATGTGCTAGGCGTATCCAGAGGTTCTGGAAGAACAACAAGGAGAGCATTGAATATGCCAAGATTCGGGACTATGGTCATCAGATACTCGCTGGAAGGAAAGAGCGTAGACGGTTCAGTTTGCTCAGTTATAGGCGGTTCATGGGTGATTACTTGGATATCAACGGTAAGAGCGCGTTGGGTGAGGATATTGCTCAGGCTTGTGGTATCTGTGAGTATCCTGCATATATGCGTCGTTTTTTGAATGGATGAGCTAACGCATGTATTGGTATAGCGGAGAATGTGGTGTTCAGCTCCAAGGGACAGATTCTGGTGACCAAGTTTGGACGGTCGAGTAAGCCGAGTCCACGGTACTTCGTGCTTGTGAGTCTTGCTCTTCCAACTCGATTGCTCCTATACTCACATCTTGTACTATAGACGCAAAAGACGTTCTTCATTGTCGTCGCCCATAGCAAAGACGGCCAAGTCTCACTCGCCACGGAGAGGAAGATTCCACTAAGCAGCATCAAGAGCGTCTCAATGTCTAACCTCCAAGATGACTGGATAGCCCTCAACCTCGGACCAACGGAAGAAGGCGACCCCTTCATCAACTGTGTGTTCAAGACCGAGTTGGTCACTCACATGCTGCAGTTGACTCGGGCGACCATTAACGTTGTCATTGGTCCAACGGTTGAGTACACGAAGAAGAAGGAGAAGAAAGAGCTTGTCAAGTTTGTCAAGGATGAAACTGCGCCTGTTGATGGCTCTTATAAGAGTCATACGGTTCATATACGCTCCGGAGAGCCTCCGAGTAGTTTGTCGAGGCCGCCTGCGAAGAGGAAGGAGGGTGTTGTGCGGCCAATCACGCAAGGCAAACTATTACGTCGTGGTGGTCCTTCAGATGTGAGTTCAAGTGTTCTGAACATCCTTCATCCTCGCACTCACAACCCGTGACATAGAAACCTGCTCCCGCGGCGAGGCCGAAACCAGCGTCGCAGCCTTTGCCTGGCAAGTCCTCCGCAACACCAGCACCAGTGGCCAAACCAACACCAGTTGCCAAGCCTACTCCCACAGCCTCTGCTGGTTCTCGAGCACCTCCCCCACCTCCAGGACGAACAGTCGCACCTCCGCCTCCGCCTCCACCGCCTGAACCCGAAGAACCAGATGTGGAGAGGTACAAAGCCAAGTTCCCGTTCGAGGGCCAAGAAGGCGAAATGTCACTCAAGAAAGATGATATCGTCGAGTTGGTCGAGAAGGACGATAATGGCTGGTGGCTAGTGAAGAAGAATGGTACAGAAGGATGGGCACCGAGTAACTACCTTGAACTCATCCCGCCCAAACCCAAGCCAAAGGCTGCTGCTGCCCCTCCTCCACCACCTCCGCCACCCCCACCGCCAGCGGCAAGCGGAGGGGGAGGTGCAAAGATCCCAGCAGCACCTCCACCACCGGCAGCACCCAAGATCGTTCCAAAGCCCGTCACAGCGAACCCCTCCGCCAAACCCGTCGCTGTCTTCCCAGGAATGGCGCCTTCAAACGGATCCGCGACACCATGGAAGAAATCGCCTGCTCCATCAGGGGATACCACGCCTGCGAGTTCAAGGCCTAATAGTTCGTTAGCTGGAAAACCTCCTCCGCCCCCTGTTGGTTCGAAACCGAAGCCTGCGCCTCCTCCACTTGCGAGTAAACCTGGTGCGCCGAAGCCTCCTGTTGGTGGTGGTGGTGGGAAGCCGCCTATACCTACCGCGCCTAGACCTGGTGTTGCGAAACCTCCTGCGAGACCTGGAGGTGGGGCTAAGCCTCCTCCGGCTCCTGGAGGTCAACTGGATCTTGCTGCTGCTGTGAGTGTAAATTTTCGTCGGGGTATTCCTGGCGTGCTAATGTTTGTGGTGATCTGTTAGATGGCCAAACGTGCTCAAATGTTGCGCGAGCAAGAGTAAGACTAGCCCTCGGAGAGGAGATTCTGATTACATCTCACCCTCATCCTATGCTGAGCTTGGATCGAGTGTCTATAGACGAGGAATATATGTACACTATGCAACAAATGAAATTCTATTGAAGATTTCCGGAAGGATTATACTTGACGCTCTATTGAGGAAAGGAAACATTGTGATTGCGATTGATTGGGTAGGATATGAAACAATGTAGGCATATATGCGGGGGTATGTACACGTACTTGATTGAGCTATGCGGAGCGAATGAAGGGGGAAAAGAAAACCAAAGAAAAAAAGGAGAAAGACAGATCATCCAGCGATGTGTACAAATGAGGTATAATATACTAATGCTTTAGTAGCGAAGGTGGGAAGTGAAGGCAATGCTCGCGACGAGTCATATGGAATGATACTCGAAAGGCATCATTGTGTGTGCAAGGAGTGAGCGTGTGAGTTGATAAAGCGAAGTGAGGGGTGTGTGTTTGCGGTGGTGTTGGTGGCGAATGTTCAACGAGTGCGGTCGGTGGCAAAGCAAAGCAGTCAATGCGGAGCATGTCATGGACATGGTGCGTCAACAAGTTCAGAACATAGAGGATACTTCTTCCTTCCTTCTCTCATCCCTTTGCCGGATCTCCTCCATATCCATCCGTCATTACCCTAATTCCATAGTAGCCCTGATGTGAGAACAATTCCATAGTCTTCTCCATTCGTTCATTCATTACTTTCTTCCGATATCTTCTTCTATGAGGACGGCGTAACCGTAATAGGGGGTATTCGTCTTGAATTTGGTATATGATCATCCTCCGCGTCCGAGTCTGAATCCACCATCAACGAAGCTTCAACTTCACTCTCGCTGCCCAACGTACCATCGCTGTCGTCGGGAATAGGGACTCTTGAGGGGGAGGTAGACCGTGACCGAGGTCTCGATGAGGGAACCACAAGATCTTGCTCGACGTCCAGATGTGCTATTGATCTGTCGTCCGCCGACAGTATCGATTGGGTGTCTGCGTCTTCACCTCTCCATGTTCGAGCTTCAATCTCATGAAGTACTTTCGCTCCGCGAGACTTGGTCTCGAGTAGGTCCTCCGGTCTCGCCTCGAGTGCTTTCCGACCTTGGTCAAGAAGACTCTCAATGAGGGACCGAACGCGTCTGTACGCTTCGTCCGTCCGACCTGACACTAATGCTTCATCTTCCTCCTCCTCCTCCTCCTCCTCATCCTCTTCCTCCTCTTCTTCCACGTTGTCTGTGGCTGCAACGGCACGAAACGTAGGCGGTGGAAGAATCAATCTGGATTCACGCAGTTTGCGACGGAGGTCTCGTATTTCCTTGGCTTGCTTATGCTTTGTAGCCTCCAACGAAGCGTTTATAGCCATAAGAGACCTATTCGTGATCTCCAGATCCGCGATCTACAAAATCCCAAATTCAGGGTAAACCGCGGTGGTGTTCAGTATAAAATCCCAGTATGGACAACAGGAAAGGCAACAGACCTTCCGAATCGACTTTGCCTGTGCCTTCATCTTCCGGTCCTCATCCTCCTCCTCCGCGTCATCTCCGCCGTCTTCGAACGAACTTCGCCTGCTGTCAGACGACGGCAGTTCGGGCTGTTGGTCCCGGTCTGTCACAGGCGACCAATCAGACTCGCGTGACAAGGACGGTTCCAATCGAATGCCGAGCCCATCTACGTTACTGCCCGATCGCGTCAGAGGCGGAGACGACAATGGCTTGGGATTGACACTGGGATGGTCGTTTGCTGTTCTGCTGTTTACTCGGGAGTGAAGAGTGGGTGCCGTACTCCTACTCGCGTCCGTCTCACGTGCGTCGCTACCGTATGATACCGACGATTTGGACGCGGACGAACGTGACGAGAAGGATAAGGTTGAGATGGGCGGGGACTGTGGTGGTAGTGGGATAGTGCTTGGATCCACTTTCGCAGTCATATGCACACTTGCCAAACTAGGGGGACTCGAACCATAAGAGACACCCTGATCATCTTTCGCAGACGCAAAGGATTGATATGCACTCTCGTGTTTCGCATGGTGAACTTCGCGTGTGGTCGCAAACCGGTGGTGTGGGCTCACTGCGCTAGTAGGTGAACCAGGAGTCGACGCTGCGCCTGGGGTTAGGGTGGGTAATGGTGGAGTAACTTTGACGTTTATAGCAGAAGCAGAGGGGAATGGACGATGAGCAGATGGTAGTGAAGGTGATGGAGGTAGACTAGCGCTATGAGGTGGTTCTGCTAGTCTTGATATCTTCGACTTGACGCGAACTATGCTCCTTCCGTTCGACCCCAGAGAGGGCGACGGAGACCTCCTGCTGTCGTCCGTAGCTGACAGGGCATTGATCCTCGATGTTGATGGTGAAGAGGCTGGTGTCGTGCGGGCAGAGACAGGTGCAGTCAACGTAGATGAGAAACTTCCTCGTCGTTTATCCCTGGAAGCTGGTTGACTAGACGGGCTGCTACTCGTGAATGCGCGTTGCCGGGTATCGCCAGCGATGACGCTATGAGGCCTCGAGGTCACTTTAGCCTTCACAACCGGAGGTGACAATGTATCCGCGTTATTCCGCAACTGAGACGGCTTGAACGGTGAGGGTGCCCTCGGAATGGATGCTGATGGGGAGACTTTGGCCGTTGCAACATGACTACTGCCCCCTGAGGTACTCGTTGCACTGTTCTTCCTTGGCGCGATGGTTGCGCTGCTGTTCACTTTGGCCTTCGGTCGTATAACGGGTGGTGGAGATAGAGATGTCGAGAAATGCTTCGTGGGGGATGCTGGTCGAGACCTATCGTGGTCTCGTCTGGATATTACCTGCAGATAAATCGAAATTAGAGCGCTATATAGGCCACCATACTCTGGCCAAACAGGTGATAGAGTGGAATAGTTGAATTACCTTCGCTCTGAGTTGTCCATCCATTGTATCCGTTAGTATTATGAGAAATAGTATAATACAGCCTTCCTTGGCCGGTACGTCGACGAAAGAAGGTGAGGGCAGGATGGCAGAGAGAGCGAGAAAAGTAGAGTTCACATTCAAACACTCGCGGCCGTGTTCTATGCCATGATCACAACTCCATTTATGGTCACCGCGGCGCACCCGACCCTCGGATCTCTCCGACGCGTCCTCATTCGGCAACTTCAGTGGTTCGGCCGGGGGTATTCCGAGCATCATACGCTGAAACGACCCAAAGCTACTCTACAGGACACTGTACACGGTGTACTTGATTTCTTCTTCTATCTAACACGACGCCACTCATGCGACGCCCTTCTTCGCAAGCACGTCTTCCACTATCTTCTCAACCAAATTCCTAACTCCTTCACTGCCACCTCCGCTCAACGCAGCGGTCACACTCTTCTCCACAAACTTACCCACCATATCAACCTCAATATTCACCTTCGCGCCTACCGGTTTCTTCCCCAACGTGATTTTCTCCTGTGTATGTGTTATGAGCATGACACCGAATGTCCGGTTGGCGTCGTTTACGGTGGTTAGTGTGAGTGAGGTTCCATCGATGGCGACGTAGCCCTTGGGGATAAGGTAGGGTAGGAGAGAGGGGCGTTCTGGTGTTGGCTCGGGAAATTGGAAGAGGATGCGTAGGGAGTCACCGTCGGGTTCCTTGGAGATAATCGTTGCGGTAGCGTCGACGTGACCCTATGTTCGAGAATGGTTTTACATGAGCTCCATGACATTGTATCTCCGGTAATATACAATACACACCTGGACGAAATGTCCTCCAAAGCGAACGTGTGCACCCATCGCGCGTTCGAGGTTGACTTGCTCGCCGACCTTTCGTTCTCCTATACTCCGAGTCAGTTAACCCATTCTCCCTCACATTTCCGCATCCCTATCCTTCACCAAAACAGAAAGGGAGATGCGTGAGTTCGGAAACTACACACCAAGATCAGTCCGATCCAAAGTCTCATTAGCCAGCCAAACCTGGAACCAACCACCCTTGTCTCTCTTGTCAAACTCCGTGACAGTTAGACAAGCCCCATTCACAGCGATGGAATCGCCAATGTGGCAGTCATCGAGTATGGGTGCTGCGTCGGAGATGGTTAGAGTGCACCCTCCGGGATCGCGGTGGATGGAAGAGACGGTTCCGAGGTGCTCTATCTGTGAAATAGTAGACTTTCTGTTAGAATGGGGGTTATAAATGATTGATGAGGGCATACCAGACCTGTGAACATGGTTTGTACCTCAGTTGTAGAGCTCGGTGTGAGTTCTACTTGATGGTCCGCGAGAGAGTCAGAGAGAGCGAGAAAGCAAGAAAGCCGAGCGCCGAGCGCTCGATCACATATTCGCGCCTCTTTCGCGAACGTCGACCACGATGCGACCCATTACGAGCTCAAAGACCCCCTACACTCCGCCTAGCAAGAAACCAGTTCAGCAGAGGTCCCTCTGGGAGTCGTACGCTGGTATGTAACCTTACCAGGTCCAAAAACACGCTCCAAACTGAAGGTCATTACACACAATAGTTCTTCCGGCCAAGACTCGACTCAAGATCTCCCTTGCTGTGACTCTGGTAGCAGCTGGTGGAATCTACCTCTCGAATAAGCTTGAGGAGGCTATCCCTGCCACTGAAGAGGACAAAGCTCGGTTACCTGGTCATCATCGTCCTGCGCCAAAGTCCACGTCGGAATCGCAGCCCACTTCAAGTTGACAGTCATGACACATGTATTCACATCAGAGACAAAGCGATAAAAAGTGGGATACAACAAGCAGACAAGTAGGAAGATGGTGGGAGTAGAGATTCGGGTGACCGTGCTTCGTGCAAGAAGTCTTGTCAAACCGCGATTCCTCCATATACGCTCGTCAACCCAGGCGACCTTGCATCCGGATCCTCGAAGGGATTCTCCGTTTGAGGCCTTCGTAGCGAACGGGACTTGGAGCGAGATCGAGTGACAGAGGCAGAAGGAATTCTAGGTGAAAGGTACTCGTTGGCGATGGCGTTCATAGTTGGCGGTCGATACGGTTGGTTGTTGAGCGGGACCTCTACCTCCCTATCCCTCTCCTTCTGTCTTCCCCTCAAGCTCGCAGACCTCTGTGTCCCAACGCCACACATGTTCCCGTTCACTTCACTCAATCCATTACTGGACTTCATGTTCGCCAGCGACTGCGACGTCTTCGAAGGGTCCGTATGTTCGAACCCCAACCCAAGCATTAACGTCTCACTCGGCAATGATGCAAAGCTCGGATACCGATGTCGACCCTTCCCCAACCTATACTCCAAATCCCAGCTCGCCTTCTCCCAATCAGGCACCAACTCTTCTTTCCCATCTCGGTTACTTCGTCTCCAGAGTATATCTTTGATAAATTTCGTCCATTGGTCGAAGAAGACGGCGAGAAGGAGAATGGCCGCGACGCTGGTGAAGGCTATGACTGCCACGCCTATGATTTTCCATTCGCGCGTGCTTGAGCTGTTCCCTGAAGATGCTTGAGCGGTTGTGATTGAGGCGGAGGGTTCCGAGTCTGCGTGCGAGGACGTTGGCGAGGACGCTGAAGATGAAGTAGTGGGTCGAAGAGACCAAGGCGTGTAAGAGGGAAGCGGCGGGATCGTCCCAATGAGAGAATAAGTTCCGGCAGGGGTTTCTTTTGCACCTGAGAGATGTTCAGTCCCAGAGGAGGTCTTCGTTCCGCCTTGAGATGTCTCTCCAGTAAGATGACCAAGTATGCCAAGTCCGCTTGTCGAGGCTGTAGCCTGAGCGTGAGCACCTGGAGGTAGAGTCGTTTGAGTAGTATGTGCAGTCGCTTCAGCCTTATGTTCTTCCTGAGTCTTCGCGTTATTATCCAAGGTATTTAAGATATTGTCAAGAGCCCGAGGGTGGTTATAAGACGTCGTCAGAGTTGTAGGGGTAGGAGTAGCTTGAACATGTCCGACGTGAATCGAGATCAACAGGGTAGTAACTTGAATAATATTCAAGAGGGACGGAAGGTATTTTCTCATATTCGAGGCCAAAAGAATTAAATGAGCGTTCAGTATGATGCATAAAGAGCGTGATGGGTGAAGGAGAGTCCCAGCTCCTTCACTTGTCGAAGGACTCGAGAAGAGAAAGTTGAACGGCAGGAAGGGCGTGACTGTGATGGTGTGTTCTGAAGGTCTTGTTACAGTCAGGTGACCTGTGACAAACGCGATAGGGTGACGGCGCGTCCTGCGTTCGGATGTGAAACTTTAAAGTGTCCTACCCGCACACAAGCATAGAGAGCTGCATGAATATCACCAGTGAGGCAGGACCCTGAAGCCTAGAGGTGTATGCTGTAATTCAAGGCTTGCCTCTTAAGATGTACTCCACGCGCACTCACCCACTCGACGTGCCAATAACTCAACTAGTTTCTCTCGTGTCGACGGCCGCCGTAGGCCAAGTTGTTGGACTATACTCCATGGTAAAGATGGCGAGTATAGCATCGGACTTGTGTATAATCTTATCTTTGAGGATCTAACAATGCTAACACTACCAGGTGTATCTCGCAAGTTGAATATCTCCGGCCTACTGAAATTGGCCATTTCCGTTGTCCCTTTTGCTCTCTGGCTGTTCCGTGGACCTCGTGACGTGACAACGTTCCCTTCTTTGGTCGTGAATATACGCGGTGACTCCATTAAGTCTCCCCCGCGCATATATATATTGTCTCGTTCTCTGGCAGTCGGAACTGGTCCAACACCTCGGCTCCTTCCCTCTTCCCATTATCCCAGCCCGACATCGTACGTTGTCCCTCCCTCCCCTTACGAAGTCTACTTACCAACTCTTTTGAAGTTTGATAGATTTTCTTTGACATCCAGTTTTACAGCAGCCTTTCCAGTACATCAACACTGACCGTGTGCTGTTGCGCTGCAAGATGCCTCGGGGTACTAAACGCAAAGTCGATGCTATGGATAGCAATGGAGCAGGTGACAATATCACCACCGTCTCTCGTCGTAAAGTCCGCGGTAGAAGGGGCGGTCTCCAGGGTCTTCCAAAAATGCCCCTAGAGCTCATCTTCAAGGTATGATTCTTCCTGCATCCATCGAAGCCATACTACGGGGTAGAGCTGATTTGATGTTGCAGGTCCTCTCGTACCTTTATCCAATGGATCTCCTCAATCTCGCTCGTACGAGTAAGGCATTTCGACAGCTTCTCATGTCGAAACACTCGGCTGGGGACTGGCTGGCTGCTCGAAGAAATGTTCCTGAAATGCCTAATATTCCGGAAAACATCTCCGAGCCGGCTTTTGCGAACCTGCTTTTTGACTCACACTGTCATGTGCGTGTCTTCGGCATATTTGAATGTCTACGGTCTCACATACAGTGGCAATCATCAAAAATGGAACACCCCCCAGAAGTGTGTGTTCACAGGGTTAGAGAAGGATTCAGATGGAGTGTTTAGCATAGTTGTGTAGCATACTATGCATATACTCTATATCCACAGTAACATTAGATATTGCCTTGTGCAAGAATATATTATGCATTTTTTGATTTTTTCTCACTCAGGGCTCTGACAGATACTCCAACTTGCAGAGCTTGAATTTGGACCAAATGAGTGTGTATATTCAAAAC